>BLFK01001148.1:103785-138785 GCA_014634185.1 Astreopora myriophthalma | reverse complement strand
GAATGACATCGTGTAATTGTCCGGAGACGTCAAAGGCCGTTTTGAGATATGTTATTGAGTGCTAACGGTGTTCTTAGGCAGTGTTTAAACGGACGCGGTTTGAAATCGACACGGTTTCACAAAGTCGAAACCGCATCCATATGAACGCTGCCTTGGAGTGCCGCGCTAGGTCTTGTACTTTTAGCCTGCTCACAGGCTAAAACTACAAGACCTAGCGCGGTCTGCGGAAGTCATACAGTCAGCGTACTAACAAAGGTCAGCCGAGCCTAGAGCACTAGAGTCTCGTTGTCCACACTCTTCTTCCAGCAAAGAACGGTTTCCACATTTCCTCGATGGGCTGAAAACAAGCAGGTCAACTACAATTTGTACCATGCGAGAGGATAACCAGCGCTCGGCTCTTGATTCCGGTGGGTGAAGCAAAATCCGAAATTGGGTCCGTTCTCACATGCTGACTCACTACACGTGCACGTTCTTATACCGACGTAAACATTTGCCGTGATTATTATCTATCGGCGGACGTTCGTGGTATTGGTGTCACATACTTCAAGCTGTTGGGCATTTAAAATGTATAGTAATTGCCCAGGAATTTAATTGGCATGAACAGGGTACGACTGTGGAGAAATCGAAAAGTCATTGCCACCACAGGCAGCCCAGACTCACAATACGACTGCTGAGATATCGCTCCGATTTATACGGCAAGCTCTGACTCATTTGATGGAGGTTCTGAGCCAAGCAGCCTATAACGCCTCAAACATACACGAGGGCACAACATACCGCAAAAGTAACTTTATGTTATTTATTTTCTCCGCTATGAGCTAAGATTGGGCGATTTTTTTCGTTGTTTTATCTTTCCCATACAAACCTTATAAACTGGTACGATAACTGAGCACTCATATTGTGAGTGTGGGCTACCCGTGTCGCCATCTGCTCACGTCCGCCACAGAACCTTAAATTTGGTTATTTCACATCGTTGCTCAGGAGATGCCGGCAAAGAAATGTACCAAAATGTAAGACCCACGTGTAGAGCGTGCAGAGGTACTGGTTATGTTCATCGTGAACCCTATCGTTTTTTGGCGTTCTCGTTGCCGTCGACATCACGCTGCGTGAGCTTCCTTAACGCTGCAGGGGAAGGGACGAAGAGAGACCCAGAAACGAGGTTGCATAATATAATCTCACCTTAACAGATTTGATCCTTATATCACTTCCCGTCTCTGAGCCGCCCTCCAATTTAAGACCTAAGCTACCACAGGATTTATCGACTTCGACCTCAAATACCGAACCCACGATTTCCTTCACCTTGCCTCGGGGACTTTCCCTGGTCTCTATAGTGACATTGTTCATTAGATCATTATGGCTTTCGTCTCGCTGTGAGGATGCGGTCTGGTGACGAAATAAAGAGAAGGAATACTGAAATAAAGAGGATAGGAGACTTAATAGAAAGGAAATAATTTTGTTGCTCGCAGAAAAACCATGCAAGATAGTTAGCGTCCCGTTACCTTAGTTTTGCATTGTTGGTGAAGATCATAAAGTTCCTGACTAGCTTTGTGTTTTGCTTGTATACTCTTCTGCTGCTCCCTGGGCAGATTCTAAAAGTTATCCATAAAAATACTGAATGAATAAATGAACAAGAAAGCAAAGAAATTGATCGATACAACCATGCAACCATCAATCAACGAATCAGCAACCAAGAAATGGAAGTATCGTTGCACGCCTTTTATTTTTTGTGCAAAACTAAAATTACATTTAGTTGCGCAAAACCAACATTACATTTAATCTATTTCGACTGGTAATAAAATGCCTTTGAACTACTGGGCCCAGCAGTTGTTTATTTAGTCTTACCATCAAGTTGCTGTCACTGCAGCTCCGTTCCTTGTTATCCTTCGGATGTTCAAGTCGGGAGACCTTTTGGTTGTCTTCAGACCCACCAGGATTCCGCACTCCATCCCAGCTCTTCCTGTTGTTCGTCACAGAGCTTCGTGGACTCAGACTCTGAGGGGAGGCGAAGTCGCTACTGGCGTCTGAAAACTGGTTACGCATCTCTTCTGTGTTTCCCACGATTGCCCCGTTGCTTGCCGTCACGCTTTTCTGTTCCCTCGAACTTTTAACTTGACTTGAATGTTCGTGATGACTTTGTTTAGGAAAACCAATTGAGCCTCTGGAGGGTTTCACATTCGGTACACCGTCAGAACCACTCAGTTTTGCATCTCCGTTGGCCAACGTTGTTGATTCCTCTTGGTCTTCGCCCCAGGAAGCCAATCTCTTCCTTCCAGGCATTTTGGCCAATTCCGGCCTGAAGTCGTCGTCATCGAGAGTTGTTCCCATCTTTCCGTTTCTGTTCTTCGATTGAACTTCGGTTTGCGATGTGACGGGCTGTCGTGGCGAACTTATTGTAGAACTGTTATGTTTCGTCGAAGGTGATTGAAAGATTGCCGATATCGAAGTTAAATTGTCCGAGTTAGTAGCGCTGCCCTGAAATGTAGATGGGAATATAAATGGGTTTGGTGGTGATTGTGGCTTCTGGGTTTCCTTCTTTGGGCCTTGATCATCAACACCAGACCTTTTAACGTGTTGGCGTGAGGCTGGTAGTCCTGTAGAGCTAACCTCTCCGTTTGTACAGAAGGATGTCCTGTGTCCGTCCACTAACGAATCTTTCTCATGCTTTTCCTGTCTGGCATTATCACCCACTGGTACACCTACTGTTGCTTCTCCTGTTGTTTTTGTTGGCGAGACTGCTGCGTTTTGATCATTAAATGAGGAGGAGGTCAAAAGGGGCGTGGAGACATGAATAGGAACGGGAGTACTCTGAAAATCAAGTGTAAACAGTAACTGTGCATTACTATACACGTAAAACGTTCTAAAACGCAGAGACCAACGAAGTGCACATTAGTGACTCTATCCCGCCCCGGGCTGTGCCTCTATCGTCTGGCACGGGAAATGTTTATAGGATCAAAACTTGAGATTCGAAGTCCAGCAATGGACTTTCACCCATAAGGAAAATCAGAGAGTTCTGACAGACTGTTCAGTCCTGTGTCGAAGAGCACTAACGTGATGTGACGGTAATGCAGCCACAGTAGCGAGTGGTAAAGTAATAACGAGAACAAAGACCATTTCCTTACTTTCCCATCCCTGCTATTACAAGGCTCTAGTGAACTCCTTCATTGATTATTCACGAATACAACCCATCGATCGAGCGAATGGTCGAATGAGTTAATTTGTCCATCTACCACTGCAACTTGTTCATTGCGCTTCCGCAATAAAGAGTCAAAAAGGATATCGTAATCATTTAGATCTTAAAACACACCCTTTTTAAAAGGTCTTTTACAAGACTTTAAAACAAAAGACAATATCCTTCCTTTTATACCGATTTACCTCTGTCGCTGGGAGATCCAGTGATATTGGGTCGATCGTAAGAAAAGTAGGAAGTCCAACACTCTCTTCTCCTTCAAAGATCTGTAACGTAATCAAAGCATAATACTTCGAAGCAAAAAGAAAACTGTCCTGTTACAAGGCAAGATGAATACAATCGTTAGTCCTTTCTGTCGAACAAATTGACCTGTCTCTTTTACTTTCGATCACACGACTTGAGACTTATTTATAAGGTCAGAAAAATTCGGAAGAGTTGGCGCCTCTAGCCCGAATCATTCGTCACAAGATATTCATACCAACTACATCAACAAAAGCTAGCAGCTTAATGAGAGCTTCTCGTTTACAAATGGCCCTCCTGCCCCCAGAGCTTCACGGGAAACCGTTCTGGTGTTGAGCACTGCCTTGTACATGTAGCATTTAGGGGTAAGCATTGCCTTTTGGGTTAAGTTGTAAGCAGAGACGAGAATTGGCCTGTGGCCGTAAGGTACAAACATGAGTCTGAGCATTCAGATTCAGAGGTTTTAAGAGCCAATGTCGGAAAATATCGAGAATCTCAAATCAGTTCTAAAAATTCGAATTTTGGCTGATACTACCCAAACATCCCTGTGGGTGAACTATTTCAAGAAATGATATTAAGAAATCCCCAAGCGCTTTACATTTTGAGAATTTTACAAAAGTTCGAAAATTCGCTAAAAATACATTTTTTATTCGGGAAATGGGTTCAAATTTCAACAATTTTCATCGAAACAGTACAAGCGCGCAAGGGCTCCTATTGACTTGATATTACTCATGTATTTAGCAGACATCCAAAGCTTTAAGACCTCATAAAAAGGTTTTGCAAAATAACTATTGTAATATAGTTTCTGGCTTTTATTGTGTGCACCCTGATTGTGTGTTGCTTTGGCAGTCAAAATAACGCCCAACTTCAACCGTCAAAAGTCGATCCTGGTATGTCACAGATTGAAAAAAATACTACACTAAACGAAAGAACTGTTATTTTATTAATTATACCTGAAGTTTCAGCTCTGCAAATTAAAATGCTTGCGAGTAATAAAATTTTAACTTGAGCCCCCAAGTCGCCGTGCGCGACAAGAACGTGGAATGTAAACAAAGGAAAACATATGCAAATCGAGGAGAAAATTACACGGAAGTTATAACTAGCCCATCAAAGCGCAAAGAATTGATGGAAATTCTGTTATCTAAAAAAGTATTGCTACCTGGGAAGCTAATAAAGCGAAATTATCCGTCCAATAATAATAATAAAGCTATTTTACGGCTGGAGGGCTAAGGGTCACGAAATCGGGTCGGATGAACTCGCGCGGATGGTTCCGAGGTAAAAAGGTCAATCATTTTAAGTCCAAACGCTTCTAAAGAAGCTTTCAAAATGCACCATGGAGCAAACAAACAATGTCAGTAAAAGCAGATATTTTAGTTATGATAGAAATGAACCATAAAATGTAAGTTTATTTTTAGAATATAAAGAAATGATAGGGGCTATTATGGGCCATCGACGATTCTATTTTAAATGGTCCGTCCCTTGGCTATACTACGCGATATTAAGTCCAAAAAGTAACAAGATACAACAAAATAAATCAGAGTTTAAAATAATCTTAGAAAAGTATAATACTCACTTGGGAGTTCAATAGATCTCCCACATCGCAAATTTCTAATTACAGTCGAAGCTCTCTTAACGGACACTCTTACGGCCGCCTTGTTTGAAACCCCGTTTTAACTCCCATACAAACTCTGTATTTTTACATTCTCGTAAGCGGACATTCCCGTAAGCGGCCGCGGACACTTTCAGGGATTACGACTTAGACTTTTTCTTTGTTTTTAAGCTCCCGTTAGCGGACACCCGAAAGAAAATCAACAACCTCTGTACAGTATCTTGTTTTTATCAATCAACCATTTTACATTGCCGTTCGAAAAACAAGTGGAGATCTAAGCCTCGGTTTTCGCCGCTCTCTCGGGTTCGATCTTGTCCTTCCCCGAGAAGAGACTTTCGGGGGAGTAGCGCCGGCTCATTTCCTAAACAGCTGTTGGTAATTGAGCCTACGAAAATCTCAAATACTTCAGTTGTAAGGGACGGACCATTACGAAAGTTATGGGGGGTGGGGAATTTTAGAGCGGCATGAATTTTTTCGTTAACATTTCCCTTTAGGCCAATGCGGGAGTATTTTTAAGGCTACTCGGCGTGCATGAATTTTTTTTCATAAGATTTTCCCTTGCACGAAAATATTTTTTTGGTACTTCGTCCCCACCCCAGAACCTTTCTAATGGTCTGTCCCTAAAGCCCTCTTCAAGTGGTGTCCAACAGAAATGAGGAAACAAATGACAAGCATTTATCTCTCTTTTTTTTTTTTTTTTTTTGGATCAATGCGGCTTAAAGTCATTGAAAGGTACCGCCAAAGCTCTCATGACTCTTGGAGTCTCTTCTTCTTACGTCCCTTTCTGTCTCTTTAACTCCAGGGATGAGAAGAAGAATGACCCTGGAAAGGGGCTTGAGGGCTCCGGCATGGGTGCGATTGGCATCCCTATTCGTTTCTGGAGAGAAGTAATATTTTGCTTATAAAGATATAAACGGAGATGGCGTAGGTGCACTAGGAGATTCTTTTAGTTCTGATTGCACAGTACTCCTTTATTTAGAGACGATTGTGCGATGTTTTGCTGGTGACTACCCTAAAAGAAATAACTAAAGAAAAAGTTATATTTCATTTTCACAATACCGTGTACAGCAACACGTGACTTGAAAAATGTGACAGGTAACACAACACCAAAATAAACAAGATGAAGTGGCTTCTTCGTTTTCTGACCTTTTCTGTGTTTATGCGAGGATTCTTTACTCTCTATCTATAAATAGTTCTAATGAACAAATAAGTTAGTCTTTTTTATGAAATGTTTAAACAAGATGGAGGGTTTTACTCTAGTGAGAACTGTGAAAACTTGGAACACGGAACACGACATAAGGTCAGTGAGTAAACAATCCCAAAATGTATATAATTAGAAATTTGCGATGCGGGAGATCTATTAAATTCCCAAGTGAGTATTATACTTTTCTAAGATTATTTTAAACTCTGATTTATTTTGTTGTATCTTGTTACTTTTTGGACTTAATATCGCGTAGTATAGCCAAGGGACGGACCATTTAAAATAGAATCGTCGATGGCCCATAATAGCCCCTATCATTTCTTTATATTCTAAAAATAAACTTGCATTTTATGGTTCATTTCTATCATAACTAAAATATCTGCTTTTACTGACATTGTTTGTTTGCTCCATGGTGCATTTTGAAAGCTTCTTTAGAAGCGTTTGGACTTAAAATGATTGACCTTTTTACCTCGGAACCATCCGCGCGAGTTCATCCGACCCGATTTCGTGACCCTTAGCCCTCCAGCCGTAAAATAGCTTTTTTATTATTATTGGACGGATAATTTCGCTTTATTAGCTTCCCAGGTAGCAATACTTTTTTAGATAACAGAATTTCCATCAATTCTTTGCGCTTTGATGGGCTAGTTATAACTTCCGTGTAATTTTCTCCTCGATTTGCATATGTTTTCCTTTGTTTACATTCCACGTTCTTGTCGCGCACGGCGACTTGGGGGCTCAAGTTAAAATTTTATTACTCGCAAGCATTTTAATTTGCAGAGCTGAAACTTCAGGTATAATTAATAAAATAACAGTTCTTTCGTTTAGTGTAGTATTTTTTCCAATCTGTGACATACCAGGATCGACTTTTGACGGTTGAAGTTGGGCGTTATTTTGACTGCCAAAGCAACACACAATCAGGGTGCACACAATAAAAGCCAGAAACTATATTACAATAGTTATTTTGCAAAACCTTTTTATGAGGTCTTAAAGCTTTGGATGTCTGCTAAATACATGAGTAATATCAAGTCAATAGGAGCCCTTGCGCGCTTGTACTGTTTCGATGAAAATTGTTGAAATTTGAACCCATTTCCCGAATAAAAAATGTATTTTTAGCGAATTTTCGAACTTTTGTAAAATTCTCAAAATGTAAAGCGCTTGGGGATTTCTTAATATCATTTCTTGAAATAGTTCACCCACAGGGATGTTTGGGTAGTATCAGCCAAAATTCGAATTTTTAGAACTGATTTGAGATTCTCGATATTTTTCGACATTGGCTCTTAAAGACAGTAATTTTTTTTCGCTCTTCAGCGAGGTCCCAACTGACCTGTTCATTCTCGTCGTGGAATGTAAGGGTTGCTTCGTAAACTTCATAAGACTGAGCTGTGTCGGTTTTAATGTCGTCGTTGACCTGTCATACAAACAAGACTGATTAAATACAAATGGATAAAGAAATCTAAGGTTACCAGTAGTTCCGTTTAGTTTTAGTACTCAGAACTGACTCCCTTTGCTCGCGCTGGTCCGTCATGTCGAATGGAGTCTGGGGACCCGCAAAACGCAAAACGGAGGACTGCGATATCATTCGCATGCGAGAATCCACAAATTCGGTCCCTCGTCCCTCGTGATCTTGCAATTTAGACGAGAACGAATTTCAAGAGAGAAAAACCGCTACCTTTTGCAGTGTACACCAGGAATGGAATTGCCATATACATTAAAATAAAAGACCTAATTTTTTTTTCTGTTAGAGGGTAACACATGACAGTCGTACACTGAACAACATATGGCCCTCTACAGATTAAATCAAATCTTGGTTGTTGAGGAGAGGGGAAAAACTCGATCGAGTAATCAAAGAAAAATCTCTCTGAGCAGATTAGGGAGCCAAAACATGACGCTGATTCTGGGAATAGGACCTGGGACGGGATTGGAGGAAGGCAACTGCTCGCACCAATAGACCATTTTACAGTAGTAGCTGTGTTACCTGGCCTAGGCTGGTCTAGGAATGGAAGTGAGGCTACCGGTGTCCTTGTTTTGGTACAAACCTCTTTACTTTTCTTATGTAAATGAAGGCTCGTTTGCATTACAACAACACGTTTTGCATGATAAAAGCATAGCGGTCTTTATCAATAGAAGGACACCGGCAGCCTCGCTGCCATTCATATAATTGTTGTTTAATTGTTGTTTGCTCACTGAGCTCTGAGCTCACTGAGCAAACAACTTTAAAATGGCGTATTCGCCGAGGATCTATTGCTTACTTTCACATTTGGGGGAAGAATTTCCGGCACTCGAGGAGGGGTGATTGGGCGTGATCCACTATCATCTAGGGACCCCTAAAACAAAAGCAACAAATTGCAGATATTTCGATTATAAACATCCATTTTGGTACACATTGTGAGTAGATCGCGAACGTACGATGGAGCGAGATTAAGAGCCTTGTACGTGATGAGTAGAATTTTAAACACAATGCGATAACGTATCGGAAGCCAGTGAGGATTTAACAAAATAGGCGTAATGTGATCATGTTTTCTTGAAAGAGAGATGAGACGAGCAGCGGCGTTCTGGACGTGCTGAAACTCTTCCACTTGGTAGTACGGTAGTCCGTAGCGTAATGAATTACAATAATCCAATTTTGAAGAAAGCAATGCGTGAACAAGTATTTCAGTGGTAGTCGATGACAGGTACTTTCTTATATAACTGATATTACGAAGATGATAAAAAGATGATTTCCAAATACTTGCAACCCAACATGATCGTTGAAAAGAAAATGATTGTCAAAAGTGACATCAATATTTCTAGCTTTCTGTGAGGAGCGGATGGTCTCACTGACGACAGTGAGATAATCTGGTACATTTTCCAATCTTTTCGTAAACTGTGATTTTGATAGATGTTCATACATCTTCGGCAAACATTTTTTCCTATCCTTTTCGTACACTTTAGTGCATTCTTCCCATATTTTCTTACATTTTACCTCCATTTCCCTGCAGTTTCGCAGAAATTGGTACATTTTCCGACGTTTGGCCACATTTCTCTACGTTATGATAAGTTTGCCCACACTTCCGTGACATATTCCTGCACTTTAACAACATTTGCCTATAATTTCGCTTGATCTTCTCGCAATACCGCTATATTTAGATATCTTTTGGGTATTTCTATAGCGAACTATTCCACCAACTTACCTTTAGAGAGCTTCTGCTTGATGATCCCCTTCCAGAGAAACTTGAAACACTGCTTGCGTTTGAGTGAATGGAACGTCGGTCATCATCTAAATGGCCGCCAAGAAACTGACGACTCTATTGAGAGAAGAAATAAACTAACGAAAGGACCAAGAAAATTCAAGCTCGGAAGCAACAGATTCCATAAAACTTCAAAATTTTGTGCGGACAACTTATAAGTTGCGGTTATACAACAGTCACTCTGGGAAGATCGTTTACCCACTAGGGAACTTTTCCCACATCTAACCCATCTTCCCAGAGTGAAACTACCTCTGGGATATTTCCACGGGTACGTCTAAAAGAACAAAAGAATTGCACATGACGTTTCCAGTTCCTACGATTAACCAAGACCTCAACGCGGTCCAACGACATGTTTGCCTACCTTCTGGGTAACTTATAGCTGTGTAACCGCAAACCGGGAGTAAATCAAACTCAACCCAAGCGAATTCCACATGGGGACCTTTGGACAAAAAGGGTCTACAAACTCCACAATTGTGAGTCTTCGCAATGTATAATGGGTTGGATTTTCCATTCAATGAATAAACTCACAGTAAGTTTGCACATTGTACGATACAAAGACCAACGATGGATGGCCAATGATGCAACTTCAGTGCAGTTTTGGGTACAAATTAAAAGCCTACAATAACAAATCCAATTGACCTGGATTGATCGGCCACTGGATTACTGGAGAGCTTGCGTCAACGTTTGTGATCCTGATACATTGTGGTTCTGATGCCACA
This sequence comes from Astreopora myriophthalma, assembly GCA_014634185.1. NCBI lineage: Eukaryota > Metazoa > Cnidaria > Anthozoa > Scleractinia > Acroporidae > Astreopora > Astreopora myriophthalma. The sequence continues at coordinate 128,605 of BLFK01001148.1, read as the reverse complement.
AACATTTAAAGAATATCAATTACATTTCCAGTAAAATAATTAAAAATGAGCATTACAGACGTCTCTACCTTCATAATTTCTATTTCTTTTTTGAGGACTAAATCATCAAATCGATCAATGTCTTTAGGTTCCACAGAACTTCTTATTTCTGTCATTAAGGACATCTGCAATTAGAAAAACATTAGATGTACTAAATTTCAAAATATTAAATATATCCACTGAATGAAGAGCGCACCAGGCAGGGATATGAGTCTGGGCAATCAGACTAAGGACATTCGCGATTTACTGAGAACGCTTTTTTGAGATCTAACGTATTCTTGCGTTCGTTGAACCTCTCATACTCTCAGTCAGCTGAAACCACGCGGGCAACGTCAATGCAAAGTGGAACGCCGAAGCAGTCAGTTTGCCCTCAATGAAACCTCTGCAGTCGTCACCTCAAAAAATGAGGAGGTGGCAAGGATCACTTGCCACTACAAGCACATGCTATACACATTTTATTTAAGAACATTTATGTGAAAACTAAATGCGGCACTTGCTTGCGAAGGCCAAGTTCGTGAAGGGTATCAGCGGCCTGATAACTTGAGAGGAAGTGAGAGCCGTCTGCTTCCTCTCCTGTTCAAAATAATCATTAATGAGGCATGCTGGTGTGTTAGCCGTTTAACAGGGAGCTTTAGATTGGAGTACGAGTTTTCGTTCTGAGCAGGCGCACTTGGAAAAATTTCGACCTCGAAACCTAATGCGTGTGCATGCTCAGTACGGAAAACTCGTACTCGCATTCGAGTCTAAAGGTCGCTAACTTTACATGGGGGGCGGCGCGGCCTATTTCCCTTTCGTAAACGGTCGTTGCCATTTATTACGGTCGATGCCAATTCTTGGTAACCGAGCCTTTGTCACAAATTAGTCCTACAGTAGATGAAATTGCAACTAAATCAGCTAAAATTGCGCTCAGATTGAGAAATTAAGCCTAATAAATAATTGAGGTGTTTGGGCTTAGCATTTGGGTGAGGTTAGGGTTAGTTTTAGGTACTGAAAACAGCTATTATTTATCTTTTATATAGAATGGTCAGATAGCCAAAATCTACGGTGCTCGGCCGAGCAACTCGATAGGGTTGTGGTGAGTGACGTGCGCTATTGATCTAATAGCCCAGGTTCGATTCTTCAGTAGGTAATTTTTCTTTATTTGCCAAAAGCAAACTTATAAAAGTGAAAATTTTTCTAAGTGTCGTTGAAATGGCAACGACCGTTTACGAAACGGACAACTGCGGCGGCGCGGCCCAGTGGTTAGAGTGCGGGATTTGACAGAAGTTGCTCCCGGGATCGAATCCCGCTCTCAACACACCCGGGCCAGGTTGTTCGAAAGCCGATAACGCTAACTCTCGATTAAGAATTAACCGACGTTTTAATTTCGCCCTCTGAAAACACTTTCAAAAGGTGATTTTAGACTAAAGGGGAAGAAAAGTGTACGTCACAAGTGACAAGCAAAAATTTTTCGGTAAAACTTGTGTTGATTGGTAAACAAACTGCAAGCAAAGTTCACTCTAGTCCAGGGTTAGCTTAATCGGGCTTTGAACAACTGGACGCTGGAAAGCCGGTGCATTCGCTGTTTCCTCGACAGCTTTGCCGGCGCGAGCCTGCAATGGAGGGTGACCCCATCCAGGGCAGAAAAGCAATACTCTTAACTTGGCTCATGTACGAGACGCGTTTAAGTCCTGGCATTTTGGAAAAGTCGGTGGCTCTTACCCTACTTTCTCTTTTACCTCATCAAAAAGCATTAATTTACATTACATGCCTTGGCTGGATTATTGAGAAGGTCAAACAAAGCTAGAGCAAAGGCACTGATGGTGATGTAGCCCCTGGAATATTCTTCCAAGTAGTACTTTAAAGTTCCCAGCTCATTTTCGTTGAGGACTTGCCGAGCCTGTTCTGCGATGAGATTCTTTTGGGAAGGGAGACCACCATTGTAAAGGACTTGCGACCCTGCTATGCCGTGGTGAAACATCGACTGCTGAAACACAACAAAACATGGTCCATCTATCAGTGCACGGAGAACAATAAGACATGATATTCAAATGAAGCTATGATCCTCGCAGTTATGGACGCAATTTTAGCCATTGCGTACAGAAGCCTGAAAAAATTCAGGACTTCAACGGGGTTTGGACCCGTGACCTCGCGATGCCGGTGCGACGCCCTAACCAACTGAGCTAGCAAGCCACTGATGTTGGGAGCTGGTCATTTGTGGGTTCAAATGTTCCCATGACGAATGAATGAATGAACAGATGAAATGATATATGAAATGAATCATATATTGAACTGCGGATATGAAATCAAATGAAGCTATGATCCTCACAGTTATGGACGCAATTTTAGCAATTGCGTAGAGAAGCCTGAAAAAATTCAGGACTTCAATAAGGACTTCAGCACTTCAATAAGAATACTCTACAACAACAACAACAAAAGAAATGTTGTGCGGTAGCACAGTTGCAACCAAAAGCCACTGGCACAATGACTGTGCCCATAATTCCTTGTTTAGCAAGGTCTCCAAATCCTTATCGAGAGGAATTAAGTGGAATTAGAACGGTTTCAAATGAGCATCGCAAAACCAAAACTAAAGTAATCACAGAGCCAACCACGTTAATTCTGAAGGAAATACATATTCCAGCCAATCACAAATCGAAGAAATTCACGACTGGGCTTTACTAGCCAATCAGAACAACAAGCAAGTAAACGCAGCCGGTGCCAAGCGCGCGAAAACCTGAGTGACTGAGTAAATTGGTTTGAGTCTTGTATCGGATTGGTTAAAAAGTTCCCACAAATTGTTTGATCTTATCATTGAGCAAACCACAACCAAAACCAAATCGATCATGTAATTACTTTCGACACACAACTGAAAACTGCCCTAACACAGAATACTGGTGTACAATTGGCAGATCCAGAATTTTTGAATGGGGTGGCTGAGCTGACTTCATACACCGAAGGCTCTCAAGGTGATTCAGTTTGATTAATGTAACGAAACAACGTTTCTTATTTATTTTAATTTTAGTTGACAGTTGGAGGCAAAACCGCGGCAGTGATACTCTTGTTCCCTTTCAAAATTTTAATCCCCCCTGCCCTAATTCCGTCCCTGTGCCATATGTAACTGCCCTCATTCTGAGTATTTTTGGGAATTGAAAATTGTTCAACATTCATGGCTTTTAAAAGAAGACCTAAGAATAGCACAAGAAGATAACAAACCTCGGTCTCATTCTTTCTGCCAACTCCTGTATGGCGCCTAATAGAAATTAATTTAGAACAAATGAACTCAAATTTAAAGATCAAGGCTCTTCTTGGCATTGACAACAACGCACAGAGTACACGTGTGTGTCACCCAATGCTGAATTTGAACCTTCCCAACTGAGATTTAATCAGGAAAATACTCTTTTACAAATCTTACCATTATTACCAACTTTGCTAATTCTATCATTAGTACACTGTGTTATACTATACACTAAATAATAATCACACAAACGTCTTGAAACACCATTACCAAGTTGTTTGGCGCAAGGTTTGCACTAAGCTGTGTTAAATACATACACATCTTACAGCTTTTGGTCACTATTACCCTGGGATTAGCATTAACCCACCTTCCAAAAACTTGATGCAGAAGCGCAAACAACAGAACAAAGCTGCAGTAATCACCATACGTGGGTAGACACGGGATTCTCACGTTTAATTGTGAAGATGACTTACGCAAATGCAACTTAGAAAACCATATCACTAGATCAGTTCTCTTTAAGTACCTTAAAATTAATATGTAGCTGACAATTCAAGAAAAACACACAGTCTACCTATTAGAGGGCAGCAGTTGACCTTCTTGAGAAGAGCCAGGAGGCGGGTGAACCTCAACTTCAGTAATGTGAGTGACTTGATCAGGAACACTGGTATTGATGATCACATGTGCAAAGAGTTCAGTAGAGAAGAATTGTGAGTCATACGTAGCCAAGGCAAAGAAACCATCAATTGCACACACATGTATGCAAGGATGGATCACAAAGCAAACACATGGAAGATGCAATGAGCAGAAAGAAAAATAATTATTTTTTGCATTTTCTTCTGAACAGAGATGTTACTGTCCTTGATAATAGCTTAATGCCTCACAATATGTCCAACAGGTTTATTAGAAATCTCCTCTCAGTTGACCACGCATCTTCTTTACGGCAATAAGTTTGAATTATTGCTTCAAGGTATGCAGTTTTGCAGAGTGAAATTTAAGAAATTTAACATTGAACAGGGTGTGATGAAGTCCAAAGATATCAATACTCAGTACTTTATGGGGGCAAACCTCTAAAACCTTCCCCAATATTTATCTAATGCTCTGGAAAGCAACCAGAAACGTGCACTGGGGGCATAGTACCAAGCACATCTTAAGAACAAGCCCTATCCATAACAGGTTTGACCTCTCTACGAGATCGAAGGGATGCCGCTTGTAAGAGATTTGTTTCTAAAAATTGTGCCTCCCAACCCCCTTTTCCCCTGTTATCAACTAGAATAGATATATGGGAATACCGCCAGAGTAGTTAAGCCATGTAATATACGGAACGTTTTAATCAATTTGTTACTTGTAAGTATGCTAATGACCTCCCACATTAGAGGCACTAGTATGTGAGAGATTATTTATAATTATTGTAATATTTATCATGTATCTTGACTTTGTAGTAATTAATGTATTTATTGCTGACCCTGCCTGTAATTCAGTCCTTAAAACTGCAAAAGGCAGAAATAAACAAATTTGATTTGATCTGACAGATCATAACAACAAAAGCAACTTTACAGTAAATTCCCTGTTTTAAACGTTATCAGTTCATTAACTTAATTATTATCTTACGGGGTTATATATCAAAATATCAGACAGTGCATACTGCATACACCCCCAATTAAATATTTCAGCTGCAGAAAAAAATGAATACATGTAGCTGATTAAATATGGCCATTATTTTCTCATCCTTGCCATTGTTTTTATCTCTAGATATACATACAAATAAATTGTTCAGTACTATTCACATTATACATCTTAATTCATGTTAAGGCACTGGTAGCTTAGTTCAAGTCTTTAAAATTTTACTTAAGTGACACATGCTGCATTGTTGTTGAGAATTTAAGCTGATCATCGCAACCTTTATTTTTGCATGATAATACATTAAAGCTGTGCAGCTTATGGGGTCGAGCAATAACATAAAACTAAAAAACTACTTAACACAAATTTAGTCATTAAATTTAAATCTTATGCAAGATATTTGACAATAAAAATCTGCAATAAAATATTACAAAACATAGCACGACGTTTCGACATTTCCAGAACGTCATTATCAAGTGAAAGTAAAGTAATGAAACTTTCAACTTAACTTTCAATGCTTTGTTAATTTATTCATCTCTTCACTATGTATACTCGATTTCATTACTTTACTTTCACTTGATAATGACGTTCTGGAAACGTCGTGCTATGTTTTGCAATATTTTATTGCAGATTTTTATTGTCAAATGTTTTACTAAATCTTTACTTATTCGAATGCAAGATATTTACTTTAAATAAAATTGGTTCACCTTAGTTATATGAGCATGGGAGAGGTGCCAAGAACGGCAACTGAGTGCAGCAGGTAACCCTGACAACCCTGCAAATAGCATTCAGCCAGGCACCATGGTCACACTGATAACCAGTTGGACAAAACTAGTACCAAACTTACGATATACTGGTAGCTCCCAAGGTATGGCACGGACAAGGGGAAGCAACTTTGTGAGCATGAAACTTGCATGGTTGTCAGGGTGAGCTTTAACAAGACATGTGCTCCCTCAGCAGCTTGTTTTAAATTGGACAAAACTGCACCAACGTGTTGGTTCTACATCATATGCGAGCCCAGCAAAGCTGATCAACTTCAGTGAATACACCTTCTAGGAATACAGTTGCTTAACTTCTTCTTGCATTTCATTTGCATCAACCATTTAGAGTAGGAAATAAAAGGGTTAAAAATTTCACAAATGAGACTAACCCATTTATCTTGCCATTTTTAGCCAATTTTGTGATCCACTTTGTCTTATCATGAGTAACTCTGGTAAATGGTAGCCGCCCAACATCTTTTAGTGTTACTATCATGTTCTTTGTAGACTTCAAAACTTTAACTGCTTGTTTATGGGAGATGTTCAGAAAACTCTGTCCATTAACATCCAAGATTTGATCACCAGCCTTAAGATAAATTTTAATATGATTTGAAGACACAGTTAGAACCTTTAAAGAGAAGTATTCCATTAATTCAATCAATCAGTCAGTCAGTTTGTCCATCTGTCCGTCCATCCATCACTCCACCCATCAGTCAGTCAGTCAGTCCGTCCGTCTGTCCAAAAGGTTAGCCTGAGTTTTAATAATCAGTCACACCGGCATGAATCAGTTGGTCAGTTGCTCAGTCGGTCAGTAGTCAGACACTTAGACACTCCAAAATGTCAGCCAGTCTTTAACCAGTCAGTCATTAACTTCAGTTGACCTTCCAGTTCACCTCTTTACATGTAAATCAGAGAGTGACTCTAATTAGGCAACATGTCATAAGTCTGTCCATCAGTCAGTTCATCTGTCAACCAGTCAGTACATGACACTCAACAAACCAGACGCACCTTGAGCCCAGCTTGTTCAGCAGCACCATTGGCATCAACACCAGCAATGTAAATTCCCAGACCACAATCTGAGCCTCCACGGATCATCAACCCTAGCTTTGCACCATCTTCGACAAAGATGTTCACCTGCAGATAGATATCCAACAACTTTTACCTCAGTATCAAAATCATATTAGCATAATTTTGAATTTTATTTAAAACCATTTTTACAGCAAACCAATATCCTTAACCTTCTCCCCATTTATTTTTCAGACACATTACTGCTGGCAGCAGACCCTTCTCTAAAACTGTGAGCAAAAACATAATGGCTATAATGGCTATTATGGAAAATGGTTTAAGTTTGAAACTCTTAACAACTACTGATATGATTTATAAAACAATTAGGATAGTACGTGCTCTCTCATTGGTCAATAGCTGTGTTTAGATGAGAGTATGTAAACACGTGATATCACACAAATTTTGATTGGTTGTGTTGTCAGATGCGCGTTTTGATTGGCTGGTAGGAAATATAAGCATGTATCAAGAAAATCTGTTTCAATCAAGGAATAAAATAGCATTTTTCTTTATTTGTCGCATTATTTCTGAGAAATATTTTACAAAAGCCATAGAGGACTTTTTTCCATGTTTACATAGCCTCATCTAAACACTTGGGGAGTTGGGAGAATTCTCAACAGTTATGCAAACCCGAGACACAGTCGAGGGTTTGCATAGATATCTCGAATTCTCCCAGCCCCACCCCCCTCATGTTTAGATGAGGCTATGTAAACATGAAAAAAAAAATCCTCTATTGCTTAACTCTTGACAAACCTTTCGTTCATCATCATCACCCAGCAACCTTAAGTCACTCTTGTGCAAACCATCAGCAGACAAGATGCGTCCACTCGAGTCAACCCCTGGGGGTGGAGACACTCTTCTCCCTCTCATGTCCACCCACTTACAAGTGGACTCAGCAACAAAGCTGTTGGGCACACGGCCCACAGAGCGCACAAAAAGGTTGAGCTTCTTACTGTTTTGAATGAACTGTAGAAAACAAAGGGAATGATAAACAAATGACATGCCGCACCAACATCAATCCTGAGCTAACAGAAATTTACAACTCTGGCTTTAAATGAACAAAAAGAAGTTGCATTACTGCATGAAGGACTTGCTAGGGGTTGTGTACTAGAAGTAAACCACTTCTCGCATGCTTGATGAAATCAAATTGTTCATTCTTTTTCCGTCACTCCCCAATAAAAAAAAATAATTATTATAACATTACATATCATAAAAGTGAGGCGAAAGTCCCATACAACACATTTCGATTTGGGAATTTCGTCACTTATAAATATTCGTAATATGTATTTAGTAATTAATCAAAATTCGATATATTTTAAACAAGCATAGTACAAATTGTAATAATTATGTTTATTATTACGCAGCTGTTCTTGACCACAACCTGTAATTCAGTCTTGACTGCGAGAGGTTGAAATAAACAAATCATTCATTCATTCATTCATCTCATATGAAATTTTTTTCAACAATTTTACCAATCATCCACAACCACAGAAGACTACATGTATTAACCAACACAAAGCCTCTTTAGCCTCATAAAACTACAGCACTGACAGTGAGTCACCCTTCTGAATGTGGCAGGGATTATAAGATCCAGAAGATCCTCTCCACACTTAAGTTTCATATTGAGTGAAAATGGGCTAACTGTATTGTAAAGTGCCAGCTTTGTGGCTTTCACATGAAAACTCTTAAAATTATTTGCAATTAAAACAGAAAGCCATACTGTGTTTCACATTGGAGCCTGTGATGTCAATGGGCAAAAATGAGCAAAGGACTGGGTACCAATGTTGAAGATTAATTGGGTTTCGTTGGAGTGAATGGTGAAGCTTACCATCTGAAAGAGCCTTTGAGCATTAGTGAGATTATGAAATTTGAGCATGGTTGGACTAAAGGGAAGTGAGTGGAATTCTTTCAAAAATCACTCAAAGAAGAGAGTGCGAGTGTGGTAAAGATTGAACCAAAGCTGTCTCTCCAACCAACCAAATTGCAGATTTTCAAAAGCATACTATGTCTTTGCATTTTAAGCAACAACACTCAATTTTTGTGAACAAACCAATGTTAAGACGCTCTTTCCAGTGACAGGCTTCATTTCTCGATTCCATCAACTTTTAACATTTTTCGCCATTCCCCTGCTCATTTAGAACATGGCTAATAATTTTAGTGATAGTCCACTTATATCCAAGGGCTGAGCTCCTCAATGCATGGTTAGCATAACCCGCAGTATAGGCATTTTCAGTGGGCTTCTCTTGGCTCCTGTCATGGTTTCAGTGAAGTTTTGCTGCCATATTGGAATCCAATAAACTTGGGGAGTTAGGTCGCTTTTTATACTCTCCCCATGTTTCCCATTGTTTTTTAATCCACGATAGCTGTTATGTTACAACAAGGAAGACCGTTGAAACTCCCAAATACGCCTGCACTGCAGGCTATGCTTGAATGAGTTTCAGCAATGTGGGCATGCAGTAGTACAATTTGTGCCATCAAACACACATTGGTTCTGGATGTCTCCCTTATTTGAGACAAAATTACACCATACAAAGAACAACAAGACAACTGCCAGTGATATAGTATGGTGTAGTGAACTCTTGTGCAAACTTTACGATGTATCACATTTCACACTAACCCTTTTGTTTAATGAAATCAACAACAATATCAAAGTTTATCAAGAGTGTACACCAAAATGTGCATATGCACGCAAGGAAATTAAAGGTACAAACTTAAATCAGTACAAGTAAATTCCTATTGAAACATTTTGAGGTCAATGATGGATGCGCCCAAGGACTATACTGAAAGCCTATAATTTTGTTCGTTTATTCAATACTTGTGATTGCCTTGGACAAAAAAGGTCGTCTTTTCAATAGACCTAAACGAGACAAACACAATGTAAGGTTGAGAGACAATATCATGAACCTCTGTTCATAATTGAATTTTTAGTGTTGGAACTATGAAAGAACGGGTTATGATTAAGGGTTTGGAATCAGTTAAGTTCAAACGGCTTTCTAGCAATAAATCGTGAAATGTCCACAATTGACGAACTGCTGTTCGTTTCTGTTTACACACTACCTTTCACTGCGCAGGTGAAAGTAAACATGCAAGCGCCTGTAGGGCTTTCGACAAAAGATGCACAACACCTGAGTTCTGAAGTTACATTTATAACTCAGCAATAAAATAAACGTAAACAAGACTAGGCGACGATTTCAAGTAAACTAATGTTACAGATTACAACCACGCGTGGCAGCGTAGCTACTTACAGGTAGCCGCGGATACAGACATAGAAATCGGTGATTGCGACAAAAAAAAATAAATAGAGGAAGATACTTTGCAAACTTTTATGTCGGAAAAGTATGAAATTATGTTTTTACCTTGACAGCTTGTGCGTGTGTAAGTCCATCAAACTTGGTGCCATTGCCTTGTACAATATGATCCCCGGGCAGAAGACCCTCTTTCTCGGCAACTGATCCATCATCTACAGACGAAACATACAATCCAACGCCATGTTCAGCTCCTCCGCGAATGCAAAAGCCAAAGCCGGAGTTGGAACGACGCTTTATGGTGAGTTGTTTGATGGGGAATTTGGTGTCTTTCGAGGGATGGAACTGCGTCATGTTCGGCAAATCTATACCCGAATCCGATGCATGCCTGTGAAGACTGTCCGGCAGACTTGAAGATGCAGGGTTCCGGCGAAGACTTCTAGGCGATCGAGCGGGTGATCTCGAACGAGGGTCTTCGAAACCGTGATGCCAAAGACGATGAAAAATCTCCTGGTCGCCATGGGGAACGATTTGCCTCAGCAGCGGATAGACGTCTCTCTTCCTCGGAGTATTGAGTATCGACTTCAGGGAGACAACAAGACTGTTTACATTCTTTTCCCTCTGATATTGGTTTAGCGATTGAATTAAAAACGCTCGCTCTTCGTTGTTGAGTACTTTACTTAAAACAGAGTGCAGTTCACGAACGTTCTCGGAAATTTTCCTCGGCGTTCGACGAGGCGTCCGTTCCACTGATATATCTCCCATCCCTCTGGGTACTTAAGAATGATTTCAAATGATACCTAAGCCATACTTCAATGAATCAAAGAAGATTGTGATAACAATATATCCGATACACAAACTGCGATATTATACATGAATACCCTTTCGCCCAAACAAATGTTATGAAGTCAAGCGACCGCATCAATCACGTGACATCCATAATGCAAAGATGGCGTGTGACACCAGGTCGTTGATCACCTGAGTAACGCAATACACTCCAAATGTTAAATGATAAATACAGAAGACCGTTTACCAGACAAAATCGAGTCCATCATGGATTTCGTTTTGGGAAAAAAAAAACAACAACTACAGCAACAACAAAACAAAAAACAAAACAAAACTCGAAACGGGCGCATGATGCTGGGCGGGAACGTACTTCAATTCTTCGTGGACAACACGCGCGTGTATTTACTGGTATTATAGTTTAGGGAAACAAGTGAGGGATATGTCTTTCTTATAAAGGAAAAAATTACTGCTACTAACTTTTTTGATTTCTTGGTCTCTTCTCTTACTCTTTGCGGCGAAACGCTAAAGAGCTAAAAGTTTAGACTCTAGTTCTACCGGTATGCATGTGTATGAAAGCGTGCCCGAGATCCCACCCTCCCCTCTCCCAATAACGCTTATGTTTTAAAGAAAAGACCCAGGAGCTCCCTTCTGGGAAGTCTCTTCCGGCTTTCCAAGAATCTCTTGCAGATGTTTAAGGACGCAAAAATGGAGATTCGTCTTTGGCTGTTAATGCGTATTTGAAAGCTTACAAGATCCCTGAGACGAAGAAAATGGAATGTCCGATATGCTCACATAATGGTATTGACGAAGAAGCTAATTTCTGCTCTAAATGTGGCTATAATTTGCGAGAAGGTAAGGAAACAACGTCGACACAAAGTGAAAACACGTCTGCGCCGTTCGAAGACTCGAAAGCGGAAGCGGACGAATCAGACCTTCCACATCGCAGTAAAAAGGGCTTAAGTGGTAAGTCTTCAGAGCAATCACATGTGTATCTTAGGCGTTTGTTGAACAGCGGCAAGAAATGCATGGGCGTGGAAATAGCACTTGAATCAGTACACTCATTTTCGGCTCTGTCGGATTAAGCGCAGTTTCCGGGTTCGATCCCATGTATAAACTCTAACGGCTAAGCTTAAAGACATACTTTGAAGTCTTCAAGGTATACTTTTGAGCAAGGCATGGGTGAAGAATTAATTTATTTCACCATTGAAAGCTTATTTGTGTTTTAATTGACTCCCAAATAGCAGTGTTTCTCTAAGTCATTTGAGCTTTTATTACGGTCTCATTTTGACAGCTTAGCTACCCAATGCGAGCAGAGCTGCTTTGATTTTTCCTAGATGAGTCGGGAAAGAGGAAGCAACTCTGCCAATGGCTTCCAATTTTTTTGTTTTGCTATTCATCCAAGGAAAGGGATGAGTCAGTCCAGTTTCGAGTGGTCAAACCGGTTTTTCATTGTTTGCGCATGATCACTCATCGTGCATGACCAGTATTTTTAAATTTACATCTGCGTGGCAGCTATGACCATTGCTCACGTGATTTATAGTTCCTGTGGGTATTTCCTCCATGTATCAAAAACAAAGTTATGAAATTTTGTTTTATACTTAAACAAAGTTTGAAAAGTATAAACTACTTGAGTGTATGATGAAAGTTATGTTATGGCGTGTCGTTCAGGGACATTTTTACAAAATCTTGAACTTTTATTTCAGTTTGGCGGATATCGGTCACACGTGACTGACGCCTGGTTAAATTTGAATTTAACGCGTACTCAACAGGAAATGTGGAAGCAGTTGGCAGAAGTCCTGTATTGTGCTTAACAAAATAAGCGAAGCACTGAAGGACACCGAACATGCAGTTAACTGGTAGCCATTCTCAAAAGCATGTGTTCACTCTTTTTTTTTCCTAGCATGCATTCCTGCAAACTGTTGTAACACTTGTCACACTAAACATTACAGGTCCCTTCCTCTTCCTGACTTATCTAGGAAAATCAAAGGGCCTCTGCTTGCAGAGTACAGCTTAGCAGAACTGAAGCAAACAAAATCAAATTCCCAACTGGGGCAAACTGTTTGTACAGAAAATCTCTCTTTCAATTGAATGCCTTTGTAAATAGGGAATGGCTCTGGAAGGAAATATGCTTATGACAAATATTTTTTGGATTAAAAAATATGTGCATAATACATGATACCACTGACTAGTTCCCAGTGGTCTTTCACAACTGAGGGGTGATACCCTGCGAGCAGAGGTGCTTTGATCTTTCCTAGATGAGCCAGGAAAGACAAAGCAGCTTATTTAGGAAGATCAAAGGGCCTCTGCTTTGCACGGTAGAGGGGTGATGGCAGTGGAAAGCCAAGGGGAGGAAGACAACAGGCACTGATCTTGTATTGAAGATGGCGTTGACAAAAAGCATTGGAAAAAGACATTTCTAAATTTGTGTTTTACTAACACATGACTCAGTACAGTTACTCATAATGTTATATATGTATTGAATAAGGACAAAAGACTCAAGAATGATGTCTGACCCACAATCAGCCATCAGCTGTCTTTCTCCTATCTACCATTCATTTACCTCCATAAAAAAAATGATGATTCTTGCAAATCGGTCAGTGGCAATAACAAATAAACAGTATATAGATAAACAAATTAAACAATCAATTTAAAGGTAGTTTAGAAATGACTGTAGTGAGGGGAGGGGCTTCAACTGCTTCAGCAGGTAAAACGTTCCACACTCTTATTGTTCAAGGAGAGTAGGAAAATTTGAAGTAGTCGGTATGTGTGATTGGGACTTCTTAAGCTTTCTCATTTACATGGCGACTAATACCTCCTAGAGGGTTTAGGCTTTTTGTAGTGTTAATCCCGGTTATGGAGTTTATAAAAGATGGACAGCATGTTCCCTCTCCTTCTTTCCTTGAGGGTGTCCCATTGCAATTCCTGTTTGCATCATCTGCTTTACTATAACCTGTTTCATTCCTAAGGAATATCAGGTTAAACACAGAGTCCTTATTAAATTAAGCTAAATTACTGTCAGTGGTGAACTAGGTGTCTCGTTAGCTACGTCTGTTTAACCTGAAGAGTAAGGTAATACAGTTGTGAGCAACCATCGTGAATGACTGAACAACCAAGCTGATAGGCTGGCCGTACAGGGAAATTTCTGCAGGTAGTAAACTTGACCCTTATGTGATATCACTCAGTCATTGTTCCGAAATGATGTCCGATTAGTGGGGCTAGATTTGCACAGGCCAGTATTGTGTTTGGTAGTGTGTGGCTCATTACTGATTACTTTCTACAAACTCATGCTGCAAGGGTTCCTTGCATCCTACACTTATTAATTATACCAAAAAAAGTATCACACTTGGCTACGGATTCTTTGAGGCAACATGTGATGCTGATAGCAAGTGTCTTGTGCTGATGGGCTAGATGCGTGAATACCATCGTGGGATTCAAGTCTAATAGCCATTTATTTCCACTGAGACACAACATGATATTGTACAGTCTCCTGTCGCTCAGTGGTAGAGCATTTGAACTAGTAATCAGAATGTCATAGGTTTTAATTGACGACTTGCACTGAGCCTTGATTTATTTGTGAGTACTCTAGGCCCAATGTCATGTAATTACTGAGAAATAATTGATCATTAAACTCATTCACCAAGCTCAAAACTCGTTATCTTGTTGTCTTCTTGACAACAATTGCAAGAATGCCACCATTTCAACATTTCAGTCCAAGCAGTATTGAGGACATTTTTCACCAGAACCTAGTTGAATAGCCTAGCTCCTGGCGATGAGTCTCCTGTAGCTGCAGTGGTAGAGCATCCAAACTATAAATATTCATTTGGAAGATCATACATTTGACTCCTGTAAGGAGCACTTGGGTCTTCTTTGCAAGTATGCCCATATAATTACTGATAAATTGATCGTTTCATTCATTTGCCGGGCTCAAAACTCACCATCTTCTTTTAATTACAACAATTGTGAGAATGCATGCCAACATTTCAGCATTTCAGTCCTAGCCAGCAGAATGCAGGACGTTTGTCATCAGAACCTAGTTGAATGGCCTAGCAGCCACAACTCTGCTGTAGCTGTAGCTCAGTGGTTAGGCATGCATTTAAACTAGTAATCAGAAGGTCATAGGTTCACCTCTTGTTTACAGGAACGCTTGGACCTTTATCTGAGTATGCATGCCCACATCATTACTAATAATTTCATCATTTCATGATCTTGTATAATGACTTTTCACCACACCATGCCAGTTTTAATTTTTTCTTCTATTTCGCTGCATAACCGGTAATCAGGTGCTCTTCTTTTTATCTCTTTTCTCTCCTTATTTTCTCCTGGCTTATTGAGTATAAATAGGAGCTTGATCACAGTGTATTCACACATTGCCACATTCATTAACCTATATGAAATTATCAGGAATAACTATAGACCATTTTACAGATCTGTGCTTGGTTACCACAATTCAAAGAAAAGTGAGGCTGGAGTTGACTTGTTTTGATACAAACCTGACTGCTTTTATTATGTAAATAGAAACTAGTTAGCATAAGAACAGCATGATTTACAAGAGAAAAGCAGTGAGGTTTATATCAAAATAGGGTCAACTCCAGCCTCGCTTTTATTTGAAGACCTGGTAATTGAGCACAGATCCGTAAAATGGTCTACTGATGATAATCTGATATCAGTGATGTTTTTGAGGAAGCATCTAGGAAAGTAGGAGTTTTGATGAGACTGAGAAACATGTTAGCTATATTAGCCCAAAAAGATTTTTGTCCTTTATTTTGTGACAAATCACCTGCTGCCACATGGTGGGGCATTTTTTGTTGGGCATCAGATAGCAGAATTAGCTTGAGTGCGTGCAGGGAGGTGCATTAAGAGCCATTTAATGTGACACAAGGAGTTCATCTGAGAAGCATTTCAGATAGGCTTATAAACTCCTAATGTTAGCCTGTCATGGACTGCAGGATGTAGCTTTGATTATTTACGAAGTAAAGAGCAACTTATGCCATCCATGTATACCAGACCTATTTACCTTACATAAATATCATTATGGACTTGAAACTCTAATGACTTCTTTATTCCACAATTCAATGCCACTACCTATGAAGCGCATAGCTGAAGGTATCTGGCCCATTAATATGGTTTAAATTGAATATACTGAAGTCGGAAGAGGCCAAATTTAATGATGCTTTCAAGAAGAAAACTAGGAGAGTGGAGATTCATACAGGTAATCACATGATTTCAAGTGCAATTCGGAATAAATAAGCACCAGTAAATTTTTTTCAGAGACTAACAAAATTGCTTGAACCCGTAGGGCAAGTGCAATTTGTGGTCTTTGAAAAAATTAACGAGTGATTATTTATACCAAATTGCACAAGAAAAATCATGTGATTACTTATTAATAATATTCATGAAAAAGTTGCAAGATAGCTTATCATAATTATGCAGAAGCAATGCAGGGAAATTATGTGCAAAAATAATTTATTCAAACCCTGCAAATATATGATCATGCATTCAGTCAAAACAATAGGTTTTTCCATGTTTTTTAAATTTTTTAAGCTGCAAAAAACATTTTTCTCTATTTTTGTACTGAATTTCCTTTCTTCTGCATCGTGTTTCCTAAAAACTGCATTTCTCTTAGGCAATCAGAATCAATAATTATTTTCATGTATATTATTAAATCTATAATCACAGGGGGCTGTAAGAATTACTACCTGTGCTCCAGTCAACTGATAGTTGAACCTGTTTGTCTTAAAACATTTTAATATATTTTGTAGTGATGTGATATTAGAATGGGGTGCCCTTTTTTTTTACGGGATGTTTTCATGTAATTAATAAATTATATGCCTTTGTAAGCTAACAGGGCAAAAGACTTTCACTGGTCCACCCATTTAAGACAAGTACTTTTTTATACAGGACAAGTACATTTCCCAAAGAACTCGTCCAGATGGGTACATTTTACCCTGAAGAAGAAAATATTTGTTTTCAACTGAGTTCTGAGTTTCCGGAGCATTCACTGGGTTTCAAGAAAACACTGATCCCGGTCCGTTGAGCCACTACTGACCCCTTGCTGAACCCCTTACTGACCCCTTACTGACCTAAAATTCATTGGAAATAACAATAAAACATAGAAAACATCAAGGCCAAATTAAACTGATGAAGAAGCTGTTATCCAATATATATTGCGTGACAGATATCGTACACATCACATTTCAATCAGTAACGTCACACTCCTCCTTGATGGTGTTTGGCCCGGAAACACAAGGGAGAAACTCATTAAATCTTATTCTGGCTGTAATTTTGAACTGCCAGAGATACCTCTTTGCAACCGTGCAGTCCAAACACAATTGCCAGGCAAAAATTCAATAAGAATATATTCAGTAATGAATCGAGGAAAGGACTGAGGATAAATTTATGTCAAGGGGTGAATGTTACGAACGGTGTGACCTGGGGATAATTATTTATAAACCCACTGTAAGCATGACAACTTCCGGTTGTTCCGGGCAATGTAGTTTATCTTCCCATGTACGATGGCTTTATTAATTTCTTTCATTATGGACAGTAGAGTTGATGAGAAAATTTCTATCCATTTTCCACTCATTTATTGGATGAAATAAATTTCATATAGAACAAATTGGAAGCATGACGTGAGGCAGATCGGTCAATTTACTATCCTTGCAAATAGAAAGGTGAGTCTATTTTAAAAAAATTCTTCACTTTTAAAGTCGTTTTATTATTATTTCCAGATAAGTTTAGAGGGGGTCAGTAAGGGGGCCAGCAAGGGGTCAGTAGGGGGTCAATGGACTGGGGGTCAGTGTTTTCTCGAAACCCGCATTCACTTGTCTCGCCACCATTTGCTGCTCCCGTTTGCTCACATAAACACATGTGTAAACGATTTAACACAGGTGACAGTTAATTCATTTTTTGGCCAGATGGGTGAATTTTGGCTTTTGACAACCAAATTTGAGTTTCACTTGTCCAGTGGCAAGTGTAATGCAAAAAAAGGGGGGGGGGGGTGGGGGGTTGCCTTAAGCTAGATCGCATGACACATTAATAAACTTATTATCACCTCAGGATCACTATTGTTAGTGTTCTTATTAGTGTTCACGTTATAAAAACAGGGCATCTGGATGCACACAATAACTTATTAACATATTATCTTTCTGAGAATGTGAACATGAAATGTAAAATTTATTTATTATGTAAAAAATACATAAAAGGAAACAAAAGAGATTATCGCTATCAAGGATGCTCCCTATATAAAAGAAATTCTACTACAATGTAAAATTTAAGAATAATTAAGAATGGCTAAAAAATTTACCAAATTTTACAATACATTCTATATGTCCTGTTCTGATGCACTCTCTCTTTAGGAAGAACATTCCACTGTTTAATAATTCTAACAAAGAGAGAGTGCAAAAAACAATTTACATGTATTCTAGCTAATGACTGTCTTAATTTAAATGAATGATTTGATCTTGTTCTTGGCTACTATTAATAACAATTAAATTCAAAATAATCATTACAGTTGAGACCATTGAGACCATGAACAGTCTTATAGCACTCTAGCAAAGATAAATAAGACCTCCTTGATTGAAGAATGGACCACCCAAGCAATGCTAGTCTTTCTTCATATGAAGAGTCCCTAGATGACATCGGGAGAGCATATTTCGAGGCTCTACGTTGGACTCATTCAAGGGCGTCAATGTTCTTCTGTAAATAGGGTGACTAAAGGGGGACAGCATATTCCAGAATGGGTATAACCAAGGCCTTGTACAGACTAGAAAAGACTTCCTTGTTCCCTGGACCGACATTCCCTTTAAGGAAACCCACAATCTGTTTGGCTTTATTTACAACTTTCTGTGTTTGGGTGTTCCATTATAGACTAGGAGTCAGTGAGACCCCCAAATCAACCATTTCAGTGACAGACTGAAGTGTACAACCTGCAGATAGCTTGTAAGGATAGATAGTAAGATCTCTCACGTGGGTAATACATAGAACCTCACATTTATCAGGATGAAAACGAAGTTGCCAATTTTCACTCCATTGCTGTAGCATACTGAGGTCACATTGAAGTTGTTTCTTGTCGTTTTCATCGTAAATAATCCTGTAGACCTTGCTGTCATCTGCAAAGAGGCGTATGCTTGACCTTACACCAGTTGTAATATCATTAACATAGGCAAGGAACAGGACTGGCCAAAGTACACTACCTTGGAGAACACCAGAGGTGGCCGTCGTCCAAGGAGAAAAATGCCCGCGAAATGAGACTCTGTTTCCTACCAACGATAAAGTTGGATAGCCAGTTAAGACATGGCTTGCATAACAAACAGCACCAGGAAGTCAGATGGTGGTGGCATACATTGTTAAGATGGCAATTACAAGTTTTGCATTCTGACATTGCCAGGGTGCCCTGTCTCCCACTTAGTTTGTTGATGTTCCTTTCCTCAGTGGCATGACTCAAGTGTTTGTTAAGTAGGACCCCATACTTATCGGTACTTATCGGTTGATTCATAAGGGATTCCCTCTCTCAGTGAATCAGATACTGAAGCATTGTATTTTGTGAATTGTTAGTCAATTAGGTTAAATGTGCTGGCTTTACTTCCTTTATCAGATGAGGCTGAAGGACCAAGGAAAAGAACATTTGAAGAAGCTGATGAGAAACCAGCAAAGTGGCAGTCAGGTGAAGCTATACCTGGCCAAACTGAGCTTTCAGATGCAACCACAACTGTATTAGAAAAGCATGCTCTTGAAGGGACTGGAAAGGAACAAAAGGGAGGTTTTGATGCAGGGACTGGACTAGATGAAAGTGCTAATCTGTCCTCCAGTGGCAACATTTCTTCAGACTTCCCAGGAGATTTCCCAGTTAGTCCTGAAGAGACCACCAGAATGGACAGCCCAGGTAGCACAAGGCAACCTTCAAACTGTACAAATCTTGCATTTCCAAATTCCAATTTGATCTTGATTCAGTACATGAATAGCCACTCTGTGGAGGTGCCACTGCAAAATGTGATTGTGATGATGATGATAATGAGTACAAGTATGATTATGATTATGATTGTGATTATTACATGTGATGATTATAGACAGCTAAATAGGCAATAGCCTCCATTTGGCGCG
The DNA here is from genome assembly GCA_014634185.1 of Astreopora myriophthalma. Classification (NCBI taxonomy): domain Eukaryota; kingdom Metazoa; phylum Cnidaria; class Anthozoa; order Scleractinia; family Acroporidae; genus Astreopora; species Astreopora myriophthalma. The sequence continues at coordinate 108,785 of BLFK01001148.1, read as the reverse complement.
AAAATATGCTTGGATAATTATCTGCAGACATTCTCTTCTGAGAAGCAGTTTTGCGAGAGCTCAAGGAAAACTGTGAGCTTCCAGGAACAGATCATGTCCAAGAACAAATATCAGAGCATATTTTTAAAGTCAAAGGGACGCTGATGTGTTTATTATCCATCAAATATTTTTTCACATGGATCTGCCAGTCTGTTTTATATCAATCAAAGTTTGTCATTTGGCTTTCAAAATCCCCAAGTCTTTGAATTCATTTCAAACAGATTTCACTTCCATTGAAAGATTGTGTTTGAGGAAAAAGCACAAGATGCAACTTGCGGGAATCAAACCACCTTTTGAGAACGAGATCAAATGAAAAATTGTTAATCATCGCATTCTGTAAAATGTTCCCCAGTACTAGCCGGGGCATATTTGGTCACGTGATGCCGTTAGACCAATCACATGTGAGCGAAAATGTTTGATGGATTCAGGCATTAAGAATCCTAGCCTGGCAATCGGGACCACCAAGTGTTTTGCTGGCCTCTACCACAACATTTTTCTAATTATTTATTATTATTACTACTATTACTATTACTAATACTAATACTATTACTATTACTATTACTAATTATTATTATTATTATAGTACCACTATTGCTATAGTGATGATGATTATTAATGTTGTTGTTGTTGTTGTTATATTAATGTGCAAAGTGGTAAAGTGATCTGAATTATATGAAGTAAACCAGCAAAATGTTGTTATTGTTTTGAATGAATGAGCTTCATACTTGAAAGCAGTACATGATTCTGCCAGGTTCACTTTTAAGTGAAAGGCGACTTTTGAGCAGTGCAGACAATAGGGTTTATGTATTAGGATCATTTCTTGTAATTTCCTAAGTTGAAGGAAAACCTGGCATTCATTTCTTAAAAAGTCTCAATAACCTTTTTATACCAAAAAAGCAATTTGAAAAACCACAATAATTGTCTTATTCTAAAGAACTGATCTCTGAACATGTTTTGAAGGCAAGTAGGGGCAAAGTTATTGCAAGGTCGTCTTTGTTTTTAAGCTACGGAGGAAATTATAGCACTGAAAATAGGCCTCAAAAGTTTGGGGCTTTCAGGAAATGCACACCTGGGCTGAGTTGTTTCATGAAGCAGGGTTAGTGCTCACCCTGAGTTAAGTTCAATTAAAACATACAGCACAGGTTGACATGGTATTTATCCTGGTTTAGCACTATGCTTACTTTGAACAACCCGGCCCAGCTCTGGGCAAGTTATGATTTGTTTATCTGATGTTGCCTCAAATAGGTACCATGGGTAACAACAAACAGACTTCAGTGCCTGGAACTGCGGAAACTTGTCAGTCTGTGACACCCGTCAAGAGAGCTGATCCTTCAGAAACAGATGACACCTCCTATGATGTAGAGTCTGTGTGGGTTAAGAGGGATGAGGGCAAGGCTAGTAGCCAATCAGCGGGCATCCAAACTAATCAGTCTGATGGAGATCATAACATTCCCAATAATGGTGACAAGGAAAATAGCACTGAAAATGCTTCTGACATTGAGGTTTTGGAGCTTAAGGATACAAAGCCTGTAGAGGTTAAGAGTGACAATGGCGAGCCCAGCAGCCAAACTGGAACTGGGTCAAATCAGTCCAACAGAGATACCATACCCAACAATGACAATAATTGTGGTACTGAAGACCACAAGTTGGAAAATGTGTCTGACTCCAAGGTAATCAGTACCTCTGTGTAAAAGAAGGTTTTTAGGCATTTGAGCTGCTTTCTTATGTGTAGTTTTGATATTGTCATGCTGCAGTTGATAAGAACCTTATGCTAACATACGAAGATCATATCTTTTCAGGGTGACAATGACCCCAGCTCTGCAGTCAACAACACTTAGAACTCACAGGTCTTCCCAGGGGTGGTAGTCGCTGCCAGATATTTGCTACATCCCCACCCAAGTTCCCTTATGTCTCAGAGTTAACCATTTACCTCCAATTTTTGGTCTTTTTTGTGACATTTTGATGATTGGTTATGGAGTGGCCAATGCGTTTTTAGCACTGATTTACTAAGTTCTAGAGAAAATCAACTTTCTTTATTTAAGGAGGTTTTTCAGATAGAAAGTGCCTCATTTCACCATAATCTTCATTACATGGTTGCCACAGGTCAGGGAATGGTCAGGGAAAAAAAAAATTCTTCAAGGTCAGGGAAATTTCAAGGTCAGGAAATTTCATTTCGAGTCAGGGAAAGTTTAAGTCTTTGAGAGAAGTCAGGGAAAAGTGAAATTGATATTACTCGTGTATGTTGTCTAGCACAATTGCTAGATTCCTGATAATCATACTGTTTGTCATTGTAATGCAGGCTCGTAATGCTTGGTTTGTGAATGAAATCATACACTTTGTTTTCGTATCTTTTTATTGTTTTCTAACATGTCCAATTTTGGGGTACATTTTACAGACATGAAATGTGTTGGATTGGTAGAAATTAAATGACAAGCTGATTTTGGGTTAAACATCTACTGATAAAAATGAGCGAGAAAAGTTTTACACTATGTTTCGATGACTCCATGTCATCATTTTCAAGTGAAAAGGGAATAAAAATTTGACAACTTAATATATACCGTGTGAGGCGATAAAACGTAAAAATATGCATTTAAAAAGTGACAAATTTTTATTTTGGGTTTCCAAGAAAATCAACCTTTTTCCATGTTATCTTAAGAAACTATCAATCCATGTACACTGCATGTGACTTTCTGAAAGCATAAATAAATGTGTGGAGAGGTTGGCTGTGAGGGGAGGTTGGAAGCCATTACCAGGACTAATAATTTGTGATTTTTTTAATTTAGTTGGTCAGGGAAATGTTATATTTGTCAGGGAAAAGTCAGGGAATTTCAAGATTCTGTGGCTGTGACAACCATGTTTAAGTGTTGTGCATATTTTTTTTGCGGTTTTTACATCAGAAAGATGATTCAAATCCTCCACAGGAAGAGAAGCTGCCCTTAGAAGTAGACTGGGCATCCTTAAGCAAATCTCAAAAAAAAAGATGGAAGAAAAAGCAAAGTAAAATGAATAAGGAAACACAAAAACAAGAAGCAGAACAGTGAGTATTATGTTTAGCTTTCACAATATAGCTGCCCAATCTCGACCATTTATTCTTTTTTTTTTCCTCCTTCAATTAGCCTCTAACAAAACAGAAAAAGAGCCTAAATACAAGGTAACAGAGGGCATACGATTAATAAAAAAGGGAAGGACACTGCAACAGTGCAATCCAGTTTCTGCAGTCCCGGTAAATTCTTGTGGTCATGTCCGTGTCTGTTCATGTTCGTGTTCCAGTGTCAGGTGTAGCTTGTGCAAAACATCGTGGAAAGCAAATTGAAAAAGGCAGTAAAATATCATTCTTTAAGGCGGCAGTACACATGAATTTGAATGAAATTTTAAGAGGTCTAGAGAAAGGATAAAAGGAAGAAAGTTAGTTTTGAAACACTAACTGTTCAAATGCTCTATTTTAATGTTTTACAACCACGATGTTACAGGATTAAAACAGAAACCGAATGTACATACAAGGTGCTTCCCTGGTCTCTACAACACTCCCACTCGAGCACGCATGGCATTGTGGGATGTCCAACACATAAGCTTCCGGTTAACTCAAACATCCGGTTTTGATACATTACACTAACAGACAGTTGATCCCCATCCAAGAGCACCCCTGCTTGGTAGGGGGAATGTTTGGGTGTGCATATAATAATTTTAAACTTCTATTATTATTATATTATGTAAAGTGCACTAAATCTTCAATATTTCTCATTTCTCAAAATTTTACTTCTCGTTTGAGAAAAACTGTCTCCTCCCAAATGTACCCAAAAGTCATCCCAAAATTTCCAAAATACAGAAAAACATGGACTGGTGAAATGAGCAAACAGTTTTAACATTGCTTGAAATGCGAACGAGATATTCACTTTAAACCCATTTTAAGTGGCGGAAAAACAGCTTTCGTGTTTACCCGCACTACTACAATACTAATGAAAGCATTTCTAGATGCAGTTCTGTGGCAAAGCCTATGCACCAGAAGAATGCTTGGCTGTTGCACTTTAAAATAGCAAACACTGCTCTGAAACACTTCTTTATCTGCCATTTTGATTGCCATGTACTGATGGAGAGCAGCACAGCAACAGGGCCCACACAGCAAGTTTTAGAGTGGGGGATCTAAATGAGGTTAAATATATTTATTTAACTTAGTTAATGACGAGGAGCGTTGCTCATTTATTGGCGTGGCGTTTGGCATGGCATTGGCGTTTATTAACGTTTTTGGTGGCATGCTGTGGCGTTTGTCTTGTTGCTAGGGTTTGCGTTAATGTAATAGGCCTGGGGCAGAACAGTTTCCTGTCCCCACAGGTCAGCGGTTTTTTGGTGCAATTGATGCGTGCGCCTTTACATGTGGTCATAGTTTTACTGTGTGTAGCGGTTGGGGCGTCTTCAGTTTTTGGAGTTTTTTAGTGTTTTTCTTCCACCCTCCCCTCCCTTTATGATCATGCCGTTGTTTTATTATTATATTTTTGTTTATTATTATTATTATTATTTCCACTGAGCTCCTGGTTCTGTGTGACGGTTGCTTGGGTTGGGGCTGGGTTTGGTGGGCGGGGCTCGTGGCTAGGTTGCGGGTAGGGCAGGCTTTTGGGATGTTCTTGCTACCTGGGTTTGGGGTCGGCAGCTCCAGCCCCAGGGTTCCTGGGCACCCAACCTCCGTGTGCAACTCATGCGTTAAAGATGAACATATGAGCCAAATTTGAGCCAAAAAATAAGAGTTATCCAGATAAGGCTGGGCTTTTGTTATTGACAACCAGAGCTGAGATAATCTATGTTTGTAAGGTGCAGGTGGGGGAGCATGCTCGGAAATTTTTTTTTGGTTTTATTTTTTATTTCGTATTAACAATGACTTAGTAATACATAGACAAGTGAAAATAAGCGATATAATTTCCCGACGTTTCGGCGACTTCATGACGCCATTATCAAGGGTAGAAATGAGA
>BLFK01001148.1:98785-101285 GCA_014634185.1 Astreopora myriophthalma | reverse complement strand
AGGTAAGGTTTACAGGTCATTGTTTTAATCAGTGCTGAACCAAGTGAATTTAACTCGCTACTATTGCTAACCGTAGGCCTAAGCCACAGGTTTTACGCCTAAGTGATGCCATAATAAAGGATTAAGGTTGTTGTAGCATGGTCAAAACAGTGACCAGCAAACCTGACCTGTGACCTGCAAAAATCTCCTGATTTTCTCACTATATTTAAAATCAAAGGCTCATGTGAGTGATGTCGTGAAACACACTGCAGTATCTAAACAGATTCAGGAACAGTAAACATACATGTAGTGAGTGAAAAAAATTGATTTAGTGAGCTAATATAGATTACGTCATGGTTGGTGAGCGAGTACGATTTTTATTCACGAGTTGTGAAGAATTACAAAAGAACGAGCGAGCCTTCGAGCAAGTGAGTTTGCGATTCTTCACAACAAGTGAATAAAAATCGTACAAGCGAACTAACCATGAAGTAATTTGTTTATTATATTTGTACTGAGATATTACAAATGTTTGTGGCTTTAAATCACAGTCAACTGACCACAAAAGACAAGGAAGTCGCGAACTCGATATCGCTTTTATTTAGACCCAATAAATACTGCCAAAACGCCTACATACATCCCAGCCATTTTCCAAAAAAATTATAGGAAAAATAGGAGGAAATTAGCAAGAATATAGGAGATTTATAGGATTTTAGGACCAAATATAGAAGTTCTATAGGAGGATTTTCAGGCACTCACCGATGAAATTCTTAGGTTGAAACACAACTTAATGAGTCTTGCATCATTTCGGAGACTGTATTTACATGTATACTAGTTTGCAATGTGTTCATTGATAAGACGATTTACAAACAAAAGGAAACAGTGATTGTCAACAGTCACATGATCACCCCTTACAACCTCCAAAAAATGTGAGCCATTTATGAGAAGTCTAACCCTTTAAGTTCCAATAGTGACCAATATTAATGGTTATGAGAGTTTGTGAAATGATCACTTAAGGGAAAATGCTCTCATCTGTTATCAAACTCTCTCAACTAATTCTTTAAGGAAATGTATGAAGATCAGTATTGTTACTTCGGATATGTTACTTCCTTTACCCACGATCCCACACGGGGGATGTTGAGTAGGTGTGAATGATTATGCTAGTTGGCTTTTTGGTTGTAGTCTCGTCCATTAGAAAGCCAATCAATAGTTTGTAAATATTAATTTCTGTTCAGGTTTCATTTCATCTGGATTTATTTTGTGACCAAAATTTTGTCTCTTTTTAGTTGAACCACTCACGCTTAATCACCGTTTGATCACTTGAATTACTCCAATACCGGAATGCTTGTTCTACGATACACATTAAAGTCCGTTCAAATTGTTGTTTTTTGCTTAAGTCTACAAGTATGGAGAATTTATAAGTGGATATCGGGGCTTGAAGGGTTAACATGTTACGAGATATATATTAAGAGGTCACACATTGTGAATGAGAAACATTTAACACTTTTATTATATCTATGAACTTATCTCATCTCAACACCAGCAACTTTTTAAACGACAGCACCAATACGCCTGCTTTAACAGTACCTAAAATTTAGAACAAGCTCATGAAAATTGGGTAAAGATAAACAGTCATGAAAAGTCCACTTCTGTGGTGAACTTTGAGTACACATAAAACTGCAGAAGTGTCTAGTAAACTTCTGAGTCACAGTTTCAAATCTTTCACATTGGGGTTCATGATTTCTTGCATTTTGGATCGCTGGGCTGTGATAGAAAGGTGTTTATTATGCTTTGCTTTCTTTTACAAATGGATCTTCGTTGCTCCCTTGCCTGCTGCATCCCTTTGTTAGCGGTACTGATCTTCTTTTAGGCAACTTCAATCATGGCTTGAGCAACAGATGCCTCTTTAAAATCCTTATTCTTCAAGGCAGCTTGCAATTTTGCATTTGCTTCTTTCAAGATGGTATCCCCAACTTCCATGCTATCTTGCTGAGCTCTCTCTTGCCTTTCTAACTCTTTCCCTTCGGACTGTAAATCTTTCTTTTCTTTACTGAGTTGTCGTTTCAGCGCTTCCATTTGTAGTGTTTGTTCCCTCTGTAGAGTAAGCTGCTTTTGAGCCTATTCCTTCTCCTTCCGCTTTTTCTCTAGACGCATAGCATAATGGGCATGTGCAGAACGTCCCAGTTGAAGAAGTTGCTTCGTGATTGGCACAGAACCCGGACCTTTAAAAGCCTTCAGACCATCACATGTTGCGCGAGTACCATTGATCGAGGCCTCACTTAGACGAACTCTGTCATCTGTTACACTTTTCCCACCCTCAGAAAATCCCCTTTCAACCTCCGCCTTACCATGTCCAAGAACAAGAGCTGTCTTTACAACCTTCATAATCGATGGGAATTTCCTTTCACCGGTAGAATCCTTCAGTTCATCAACCTTTCTCCAAAAGTGGTCAACACGGATGGGCTTCCGTGGCTCTTCAGTTTCTATGTGCCAATCTACTGGAATGTTTTCTAGCTGATAGATT
>BLFK01001148.1:12678-91275 GCA_014634185.1 Astreopora myriophthalma | reverse complement strand
GGGGGGGGGGGGGGGGGGGGGGGCCTTGGATTTGGAGTGGGTTTATTATAAGAGGGAAGTGTGCATGACTGTCATAATTAGCTAACCGCTTTTGATTTGATGAAAATTTTTGTCTTGGAGAAATTTCTATGAAGATGTACGATAATTGGAGTTGATATTAGTTGAACGTTTTAATGTCCTTAAACACTCAACAGGCCACTCCTTTTTTCATGTTGCTTTGCTTCTGGCGCGTAACTTGCACTGAACAAACACATGCTGATCATGTTTTTATCAAACCACAGGTGTTTGGCACCAGTACGATGATACTGTATTTAGTTCACCGAGGTTTTTGCAATCTATTCGAAACAAGCTACCATTTCTAAAGAGTATTGATGCTACAGAAGGGAGGGACTTCGCGACTTTGGCAATGCTGCCTTCTTGGGAAGGGTTCATAGTGGGTGATGAAGGCAGTAAATTGGATACTTGGGAGGCAGTGAGAGTTATTCAAGATTTAGCTATTTGTATGACGGGTGCACGGGTGGAGAGAAGTGGTTACATTATGAGGAATGTTCCACCAGCCTACAACTTCAACCGAGTAAGTTATGATAATTCTTGTGCTGACTTTCATTGTTTCAATTGTACCATGTTAGTCTCTTGGTCTGTGAAGTCTAATCATTTCACATCATCTCTTAGATTGCACTTTAGATGGACTTTCTACTCTACGTACTTCGTACAGTCTGTGTATGCATAAAATCTTTCTCTTTTATAATGCAATTTGAAGTAGTCCCTTTCCTTCCTCATTTGTACTTCCTCATTGTCATTATTATTGTTGTAGTAGTTGTTGTTGTTGTTGTTGTTATTGTTATTGTTATTGTTATTGTTATTATTATTATTATTATTATTACAATCACAACAGCTGTAATCTGCTGGGGTTTTCCCTGAAGCCAGGTCACAACCAGGGACCTCAGGATTCAAGGACCTTCCTTAAGATTCTTGTCGTGCCAAGAAGAACAGACTTCTGCAATAAATCTACGTCAATGCTTTCTCCCATTTCTTCTAGGTTAGATTTTAGAACTTTGGGATGTGTCCCAGAGCACCAATCACAATTGGGATGACCTTAGCTTTAACATTCCAAATCCTCCTAATTTCCGTTCCCAGGTCCCGATACTTTTCAAACTTCTCCTCTTGACATTGTTCCACTCTAGCATCTTGTTGGAAAGAAAAATCAGCAGTCTTGCACATTTTTTGTCCCTTGTCAAGCACCAGCAGATCTGGTCTTCTCGCTGTTATCAGCTTGTCCGTCTCTATCGTAAAATCCCGCAAGATCTTCCACTTGTCATTTTCTAAAACACCTTGTAGGTTGTGTTGATACCACTGTTTGCGTGTTCAAATCCTTTTGTTCTACAGATATCCCAGTAAATAGCTTTCCCATGTTATCATGTCTGATTCTGTACTCTTTCTGCGCCCATTTACTGCGTCCAAAAATGATGTGCATGACGCTTTCATCTTCCGTCTTCCACATTCTGCGTATAGCGTTGTTTTGTGACTTGTCAATTTTTGTTTTCAGATTTGTTCTCAAAGCCTGATCCTGGGTTGCAGTAATTAAGCTCTCTGTCCCTATTCTCAAGTATCCCTTTTTGCAGCTATGACTTTGTGTCTGCCATATGGTTTTGTGTCTTCCACATCTGCAGTCTTTCTAACAAACTGGCCGTGCATCACCATTTGTGACCACTTGTCCTGCCTTTCTTTCTGTTTTCTCTTTTTGAATTGGTCTGTGCCCCCAAGGTCACATTCGTCTGTTATTCTCACTGCGCTAAGAAGCGTTTCAGTATTCTTGTACACGTAGTTCATTATTATTATTATTACTATTACTATTACTATTACTGTTACTACTATTACTATTTCTATTACTATTACTATTCGTGATTTGTTACCTTTTTAGATATTGGAGGCGTTTCTCAAAGATAAGATCAACTACAATGGTTCTCTGGGGGCAGATGCCAAAGACAAAAACAAGACCTTCAGCTCCTTAGTGTCGTCAGCAGCTATTGCTTATGTCCTTTCTGCTCACAAAGTGTTTCTGGATGGCGAAGACTACTGCAAACTATTTTCATCCCTCACACTCTGGGGAGACCCCAAAGCAAAATCCTGCCCTGCCTTTGACATTTTTCTTAAACACTTCGACAGTGAAACTTGGCCGTAAGTTGCAATGTATTGCTTCTGTTTACTATAGATGTTTAAATGTAGACTATATATTGGCCAGTGCTGTCGTATCACAAGACATGGGCAACTGTAGATTCAGCACGGCAAATGGCGAGCGATGAGTGAAAATGTCTTCCTTTTTGTCTGTAGAACGACCATGCAGAAACGGCGATAACTTTTAAGATGAAGGTTCGTTTTTTCGTCTTGATAGTTACAGGCATTATTCACTGTATGTCTCTCCCTCATTCTCTAGGTGCCTTGTTGAAGCAATACAGGCCATTTGCAAACATGTCGCCAGAAGCTTTTACGATCTTTACGACTGGATATTCGCAGTGCCCTTAGTTCACTTCCTTTCTCAGGCATCGAAACCATTTAGCAATGATGTATTGCCTATGGAGGAACCCAAAAACAACGATGATACGTGGTGGGGTGCTGTTGGATTTGAGACAAAATCTCTGAGACGGAAATCTTTCCCGGAAGGGAGGTAGGTTGGTATTTATTGAGTTACCACTTTGGCATCACCTCTTAATTTATAATATTTAGGATTTCTCCAAAGCTCAAGTGAACTTCAAAGGTCGGCGAAAGGTAGAAGTAAATTGCACTGGAATGTTCTTCAGGACAAATAAAGAAGAAGAAATTAAAAGTTCAACATTTGGAAAATGATTTTTCGAAAATGTTGTACACTCGAGAATGGCACAAGGTGGCTAATACTGTAGTGTATTATCAGAACATTAGGTCAGATGAATAAAAGGTTTGGACATGAAACAGTAATACCTAGTGCAAGGATCTTCCTCCAAGGGTGGAGTAAACAGCCGCTTAGTGTCATTCGATCTAACGTTGGAGCTCTAATTAGGACAAATCAAATGTTGATTTTTGTGGATAGGAGAAAACCGGAGTACCCAGAGACAAAATCTCGAAGCAGAGTAGAAAACCAACAAATTCAGCCCCCTTCATGTAACACTGAGTCCGGGAATCGAACCCAGGCCATGTGCATATGTGGAAGGTGAATGCTCTCACCCCTACACCAACCAGTGTATATTTTTTTAGTCACCTATCCACTCATGATTGTGTTATGCTCATTTCTCAGTGGCCCCTCATCTTGGATAAGCTTGTTGTCACCTCTGTTTGACGTGGACCCTCTCTTCAGAAGGACATTTCTTCTTGTCGTTCATTGTTCTGTCTTTGACAAAATTGCCTCCTCAAGACGTTTTCCTCCTGTTGAAATATACACCACCCTTGCCAGGAATTTGTCTGAAGGCTTTCCCATACAGGAATCCGAGGTACTTGCAGTGTTTGCAGATGTTGCTCATCATCATTCAGATATTTTTGTGAATTTGATAAACTATGTGTGATCAAAATTTTAAGTAGATTGCAGGCCTCAGTCGTTCAAAAGGTGGATAACGCTATCCACTGGATAAATTGCTAGCCAGTGGATAAGCACTAGCAAGACCAGTTGAGTTATCCAGTGAATAGCACTATCCACCCTTCGAACAACTGGGACCAGATGGATTAACAACGAATGCAATCAGTATAAATTGCACTCACTATTTAAAAACCCTCTTAAATGCAAACAACAACAACAACAACATCATCTTTATTTATACTCACAATTTAACTTATAAATGAAGACTACCTGCAAAAAAGCAAAGCTAATCGAGGCAGGTAGAATGAGAAACGTGTCAATTACATATTAATACGATATTATTCTATGGAATATTAGTACAATCTGTACAATCTTTTGTTTATATAATTGTCAATGTATAATAGACCATTTATTGGAGGAGGTTTTTCGTGATATCCAGAATAATCAAGGTCTTGCCTCGCCCTTGATTATTCTGGATATCACGAAAAACCTCATCCAATAATTGTTTATAATGTGGCTGACTCAGTTAACGAGTCGTCAATTTGAAGCAAATCTTGCTGTGATTCAGATTTCACGCCCTCCACCAGAGACGTACGCTCACCTAAAGTTTTGGTTCAAACAATAAGCTTGAAAATGTTTTATCGGCCAAGACGACTTTTAATTAGGCCCTGTTTCTCTCTACCAGTGTTTCAATAGAGCCGTAGAAAACACAGAATGGAGTAAAGCAAAAGTTTAAAGGAACTTGTAATGTGAGGATAGTGGGAAGAGATTTCAGAAACGGTGATGTTCATACATTTCCTGTTTTAGTGAGTGCTGTTATTTTGTTAGACCGTGAGCGGTCGTCCTTTGTTCCTCATAGCCAAGCGGGGCACGCAAACAGTTAAAATTATGCAAATTACTGGCAAAAAGGTAGGAGAGATTGGGCGCAGTCTATTATTTTGTCTCATCAGATTTCAGATTCAGATTTTTTATTATTATGCACTATTTACAACACTTATAACATTAACAGTATTGCAGAAATTACATCACTTAAAGAAAGAAAAAAATATAACAAATACATCACCAAAATAAAATGTGCTCAGTGACCAAAGTAGCATAAGCTTTCGTGTTGGTCACTGACACGTACAACTAAATAACATGACATATCAATTATAACTGTAGAAATCAATAAAGTGCAAAAGAGAAAAATATATTAGATACATGAACAATAAAAAGCATAAAAGGGTGGCATAACATAGATAAACTACACATAGAATATACATTTAAGCAGGTTATATTACATGCATACAGAAGAGCTAGACTGAGTATTTAAAAGGTGGAGTTTATATTGATTGTAAAAGGAAGTGTCAGGCATTTTTTTAAGATTTGTTGGAATAGATTCCCAGAGTTTAGATGAAACAGAAGCAAAAGTAGAGGTTCCATAATTATTGTTTGCTTTTGGCCTATGAAAATTTAAATTAGAAGCAAATCTGGTATTGTAGTTATGTATCTCAGAGGCTCGAGTAAGGGTTCTATGGAATATTGTTGGGATGTTTGTTGAGCCATTTAAAATTTTATGTGTAAAGAGAGCCACTTTGAATTTGTAGACATTTTCAAATTTTAGAATCCCTAAAAGATTGTAATATGGTGAAGCATTATCTCTACTATGAGCAAAGAACATGCTTCGCATGCATTTATTCTGCTTAGTTACAATTACCCGCAAACTAGTTTTGCATGCACTGCCCCAAGTTATGGCTGCATAGGATAGGTATGGATAAATGAAAGAATAATATAACTGTTTCAGTGTATGAAGATCTACAAAATATCTTAATTTGTGAATAATTGCTGTATTTTTTGCTAATTTGTTGTTAATATGTTGAATCTGCGGTCCCCAGTGTAAAGATTGATCAATATAAATACCTAGATACTTAATTTGAGTTTTATGTACAATGTCAGGAATATGAATATATGATCTTAACCTTGCAGATGAAATGATCATATAGGTTGTCTTAGTAAAATTTATAGATAGTTTGTTGATATTACAATATTTAAAAACTAAATTCAATTCTTCATTCATAATAGACTCGAGATGATACAGGTTATCACTTGAAAAAAATATATTTGTATCGTCGGCAAATATACGGAAGGATAGTTTTTTTGAGCAGTTAGGTAAGTCATTGATATAAAGTAGGAATAGTAAAGGACCTAAAGTTGATCCCTGTGGTATTCCGCAAGTAATGGTTTCGGGGTTAGATTGGATAGAACCAATCTTAACAAACTGAGTGCGATCGTGAAGGTAGTTTTCAAACCAGTTAAAGGATATTCCACGTATGCCATAATGGTAGAGTTTAGATAGTAGAATATTGTGGTTTACTGTATCAAATGCCTTAGAGAAATCTAAGAAAACACCACAGGTAACCAGCTTTTTATCCAGTGCCTGTTTGAGGGTGTCAGTGATCTCAAAAATGGCTTGCTCTGTTGAGTGCCCTTTCCTGAAACCAAATTGATATCTATACAAAATGTTGTGTTTTTCCAGAAAATCATATAATTGGTTATAAACTAATTTTTCAAGTATCTTACTGAAGGGTGATAGAACTGAAATAGGCCTGTAGTTCCCTGGGTTGGTTACATCACCACTTTTGTAGACTGGAGTGACTTGAGAAACTTTCAGGATGTTTGGTACAACTCCAGTTTGAATTGATTCATTATAGATTTTGGTAAAAAGTGCTGATAATGGTTCAGCTGCTAGTTTTATTAAATTATTTGGTATATCAATTGATGATTTGTTTTTATCTAATGTCATAAACAAGTTGTAAACCTGGGTTTCTGTAACAGTGGACATAACAAAACTATTCACTGGAGATGACAAGATATATTGCGTCGGGTTTTGAGAGCTGTCATCAATTTTGCTGGCCAGGCTTGGGCCCACATTAACAAAATGTTTATTAAACTGATCAGCGATGTCATCATTACCAGTGTAGGTCTTGTTATTCCTTACTATTCTTTGAGGTGTGGTCTGTCCCTTTGTCTTTCTCTTAATTAAATTACCAATTATCTTCCATGTAGCCTTTAAATTATTTTTACACAAATCAAATTTCTTACAGAAGTAGGCTTTCTTACTAGTGTTTTTGAGATAGTTTAACCTATTTGAGTAGTTTTTAAATTCACCAATTTTACCTGGGTCTTTAGATAGGTAGTGGGTTTTGTACATAGCATGTTTAGTTTCAATGGCTTTAAGTATTCCTTTTGTGATCCAAGGTTTTTGTAATTGCTTTTGTTTGTTTCTGGACACTTGTTTTAGGGGTGCATGCTTTTTTACAACTGATTTGAGTGTACCAATAGTTCTGTCTGTTGCCTCATGCAAATTATTACTTTGTCCAAAGATGACATCCCAATCAACTGCACAGATATCCTGAATATATGATTCAGTGTTAAACTTGCTGTAGTCTCTGAAGCAAAAATGCCCATTTTGTTGTTTAACTGATGTTTCTACTGTGCAAAAAATTGGTAAATGGTCAGAGATATCAACAGGTATAACCCCAGAAATAAGCCTATTAGCTGTATTGGTATAGATATGATCAATTAGGGTTGCAGTGTGACTAGTAATTCTGGTAGGTTTTGTTATTACCGGTAATAGATTGTGGGAATACAGCATATCAAGGTATCTACCTGTAGGCAGGTGTGTGTGATGTTTAAAAAGATCAATATTCATATCTCCCAATATATAAACTTCATATTTGTTCATATTTAATTGTTTAAGGAACTCATCAAGTACCTTTGAAAATTCATCCACATTTGCAGATGGGTGCTTATAAATACAGCCGATCATAACATGCTTCTTATTATTACAAGGGTCAATTTCAACCCAGCATGATTCAACTAATGGGAGATCTATTTTCAGTTCAGGCCTGGGAATAGTTTTAAGAGTATCTTTAGTATAGATAGCTGTGCCTCCTGCAGGGGTTGGTGAATCAGCATGAAAAAAATTGTAATTGGGTAGATCTACATTTGAGATCGAATTGGAATTTAATCTGGTTTCAGTGACAGCAATTATGTCAGGCCTAGAATCTATGGAGTAGAGCATGTCATTCAATAAGGTCAAGTTCTTTGACAAGCTTCTTATATTGCAATGTAAAAGAGAAATACCTTTGCCTTGAGCTTTACATAAAACATTGTCTAGCTTAAGAATATCATAGTATTCAGACTGAGGATTAATAAACATTAGATCAGGGTCAGCTTCATCATTTTTATCTGGATTAGGTAGAAGATTGTAAAGGTCAAGCTCCATTAATTCATGTATTTGCCTGGACCAATTACTAACAGCAAAGCTGAATTCCCTGTCGTCTAAATTATAGAAAGGAAGAAACTGCAGAGTGTTCATGACATTAAATCTACTATTAAATCAGCAAAACATAAAACATCAAATAAAGTATAATAAGACAACTTATTTAAGCATTGCTTATCTGGTCTAGGTAGTCCTCAAATTCCTCATGTGTAGTAAAAGCTTCAGTGGCAGACGCTTCATTAACTTTCAGCATAATCTTTCCATTACTGGTCCATAGATACTTGACATTGTTCTTCCTCTTGTAATCCTTAATTCGTCCAAAAAGCCTTTTACGATAGCTGGTCAACGACTCGTTTATGTAAATCTTGTTATCTCGAGAGACAGATTCGCCAATTTCGGCCCGTATGGAAGGCAACTGATGAACACTCTTCCCAACAAGATGCTTGCGCTTCTTATATACTTCCTCTCTCTTATCCCTTTGGAGGAATTTAACAATTAAACGATTTTTAACGTTCTTTGAGTCAGGAAGCCTGTGAGCAGCAGCAATATGGCTGTCGTCGATCTCTGCCCCAATTAACGTGCCAATTTCTTTAACAAGCAGCTTAGGGTTATCATGACTAGTGATCGGAACACCAGTGATCTCTAGGCAATCCCTTCTCAAGTACTGTTGAGTTTCGTCAAGTGAACAATCGATTCGATATAGAGTCTCTTGAGTCTTATCAGCCATGTCCGCCATATTTGTTTGTCTTGCTTCGAGCGAGCCAGTGGCGTCCTTGTATTTCTTATCAAGCTTAGTTACCTGTTCTTTGACATTTTGCAAGGTCTGCACAACCGTATCATATTTGTTTGATAGAAACTGCTGAGAATTCTCCAGAGTGTTGCATCTGTCTGTTAGCAAGTCGATACTAGCTTTCAGCGTCTGCAACTCCAATTTGATTTCTTGCCTGATACTGGGCAAAAACTCTTCTTTCCATATTCGTCGAAGTTCATCTACTTTTAAGTAATTTTCGGACTGCATAGTTACTTATGCTTTCTTAAGCAAAGCGCGGAATCCAGCACTTGATTGAGCAGTTCAGAAGCACATGTCATGCCGCCATTTATAATTTATTCAATCACTTGCTAGGAACGTGAATTTCTCGTACATTTGATTACCTCTTACTCGAAAACGAACAAGCTTTTGTATATAACATTGCGTTTCTCAGTTGAGTTCTCTTGGTCACACAGTAAATCGTTTAATGACCAAGCTTGATCGGTGACCGAGATGCTTGTACGTTGGTCTCAGTCGTTTTAGACTCTACCTCGTCTCGGTCCATACTAGAAAAATACGAAAAATCATGTTGGCCAATATCCGGACATGTTGACCCTCCGCTTGGTCAGAAACTGATCACTTAGTGAATAATATGCACATGCATACAAATGGCCCTTTGCATGAAACTGTCACACGGTACAAAGTCAGCCCTGCAGGATGGCACCTACGCACTGGGACATCCAAAAGAAGGAAAAGTCATGCTTGGCTGGTTGTAATCTCTTTGTTGGGGGAGACTGTTGCATTCTTTTGCCATCCAGCATGGCGGGTTTTGTACCATGTGACAGTTTCATGCAAGAGGCCCATTTATCTTTTAAAACTAGAAATACGTGACTCGCAAAACCTCGCGAAGCTAGGGTTGGGTGGCCAGTTAATTTGGAGTGAAGGAATGTATTAGGGTAGCTAGGAAATATGAGTTCTCGTTATTCTGTTAGTGGCCACCCAGTAACTAACATGGGGCCGAAGGCCCCATCCCGCTAGGGGGGTCTGGGGGCATGCCCAACCAGAAAATTTTGAAAATTTGAAGCGTCGATGAACTCAGTCGACGAACTCATTGATCGGACTTGAAGTCATTGATCGGACTTCAATGTTAAATGCGTCGTTTTCTTTGGCAAAAACCTAAAATGGATTGAAACTGTACTTGCTTTTGCCCACTAAACGTATTAGTTAACACCTCCATGCGACCTTGATCTTGGCGGCAATCTTAGGGGAAGTTGAAGACTGGGAACGAGCAAATATCTGCAGGGTGGGACTGGACTGCTGGTTAGTGGTTACATGACGTTCCTTTCGGTGAAATCGGTTCGGAAACAAATGTTATGCGCTACACGGACAAAAACGGAAAAATAGTGTTCAATATGCACCTATCAAGTAACAAATAACCAAAGGAAACTAAAGTACAAATAAGGTGATGGTGAGATGGTGTGTAAAGCGTTTCTAGAATCACTAGAATCAAGTAATTTTCTTCGAACTATTATGAAATCGCTAGTACTGCAAATCAACAAGATCTACGTTATATTTATTTTCTCTTGAAAAGTGGCCGTCCACAGGACGGCCGGACGGCCACCTGGCTAAAACCGTGATTTAGGGAGGGGTTCACATTTCAGCCCATGTGCATGAATGTAAATGTTTTGGTTTTTTTTGTATTTCTTTTCAACTTTTTATGACCTTAAAAATCCAGGTCAGATGTACTTCAGTAATCACATTCTACAATATTTGTCCAAGCAAAATTGACACAAAATGCTAGTGGATTGTACTCATATTGTCGATATTGAATTTAGCGTTGATGTGTAGGGTTTATTCCACGGTTGATGTGTTTACAGTTCTTTGCATGCGAAAGAACACAATCATCAGAAAAAATTATCATGTGAGTTACCTATAGCCTTCCGAATGGTTCATAAACAACGAATTAAATTAAACAGGCTTGGGTGATAGCGAGCAAAGGCGAAAAAGTAGTTTGATTCATGGACATGCGGAGAACTAAGAACCCCTCCCTTTAACTGAGAGTTGTCAGAAGATGGTACACATACATGTAGCTCATCTTTTTCCTCTCCAACCACACCCCCACCACACCCACCCCATTCCATGCAAATCATTAACTGAAACTCAGAAAGTACAACATTTGTTATAGTTGCAACTGTTTTATTTCCATAAACGAAATATGTACTGATTACATGTGATGGCGGTTGCTTTAAAGAACAGAATTTCAGTTGGCAGTATGGGAAGTGATTTAAGTGATGTAATTTTCTCTTTGTTATGAGTGAATAGTTGTGAGGCAAGACTGGGGGGGAGGGGGAATGGATAAGAAATGGCTATATTTTAGTAAAAAAATTCCATTTCCTTTGAGTTTCATCTGCTGACTATTCAGTAATGAAGCTGTTTGACTGTACTTTGTATATCCAATTTTGATATTGACCAAAAAGTACTAAATTACAAAAGTTATGTCTGTACAATGAATTGTAATTTTGTTGTCACTTACCTTGGAGAAGAGTTTAGGATATAAAGATTAATGTTTATGTTACATCTATACTGGTCACACTAGCTGAACTAAAATGTATGAAATAAATGTTATGTTCAAATGAAATTCTTGAAAGTGTACTTAAATTCTTCCAATCACTTACCTTCAAACATGAAAAAAATATCTAGCATTTAGAAAGTGGGTATGTGAGATTTTAAGATGAAGCTGCATTTGTGAAATATAGGCGCTTCATGTTTGTGCAAATTATTAGCGGTGGTGATATTGACGTGCGGTGATTTCAGCCAGTTCTTGTAATCGTTCCTCCTCTCTTAGCCTTTGTTGTAATTGCTTGCTTTTACCTATCACCTGGAGTCGTTGAAAGGACAATGGCTGGAGAACTATGTTATCTAAAGAGCGTACTCTGGAGAGTGCTACAAAACTACATCCTGCAGCTCTTTCAGCTTTTCCTAGGTCAATAACCACAGTGGATAATGTTTGTCCTTGCGACTTGTGGATGGTCATTGCATAGCTTAAACGAAGTGGCAGTTGCTGTCTTGACAATCGTTGGCCTTCAGTTTCCCATTCAAATAAGTGTGGTGGTATTGGGACAATCTGAGGGTGTGCGTGCAGGAAAGGTGGTCCGGTGTAGTGCTGAAAATCCACCAGTGCTGCAATAGGCAAACACGGGGGAGGGCGTTCAGGGTGGAAGATGAGGTCATGTACAACACCTGATGCACCATTACACAGTCCAACTTCCTGCCAAAGGTTACATGTTAGCATGACAGCTGCTCCTCTTGCGAGAAATATGAGAGCCTCAAGACCTCCTGCGTCATCTGATGTGGCAGCCTTTGCATTTCTGCCTGAATGAACAGCAGAGATGCGAGCAACTGGTGTTCCGAGGTTGCTAAGTTTCTCATAATTGTAGTTGGCTACACTTGCTTTGTCGAAAAATAACCTTGGCGCATCTTTGAAGTTGTCCATGTTGATGTGCTGTGGTGTTCGTTCGCAAAGTTTCTGCCAGTCGCATTCCGTGCTCTGACCATTTCGCATACGCATAAGAAGTTCTCTGAAAACTTCAGCCTGTGGATTAATTCCAGCTTGTCTAATGTTTTGCCTTAGCATCACAACTGTTTTGAAAAGAGTATATATTGAATAACCATGTTGACCTAGTATTGAACTGGGGGATGTAGCATAAATAGGCTTGTCTCCAACAGGTGGCAATTGTGCAAAATCTCCAAGCAAGATCATTGAAATTCCTCCAAGCGGTTCATTAAGTTTACCTGTAGCCTGGCGCAGACGCTTATCGACCCAAGCCAATGTCCTCTGTCCGAGCATAGACATCTCATCAGTAATAAGGTAATGCTTGCCAGTAAAGCGAAGTTGTAGTCGTTGTAGTGCTTGTCCTTGCAAGTCAGAATTGTTGTGGTTACGCACTGGCAGCTGCAATGCAGAGTGTAATGTGCAACCCTGAATGCTGTATCCAGCAATTCCAGTAGTTGCTGTCAGCGTACACTTATCTCCTAGAATGGTCATTAATGCATTGATTAAAAATGACTTGCCTGATCCTGCTGTCCCAGTAATTATCATTCGAAGTGGCTCATTTGGTGTCTGACTGTTGAGAGCTTCATGATGCATTGCCACTATGTTGTAAGCAAGGCGCTGATCTACATTTAGTTGTTCTTGATGAACAGGCTGGTGCTGTTGCCTGTGTACAACAGTTGGGTCTTCGCGTGCTTCGTTTCTCCTTTTTGTGATCCAATTTGCAGATTCACGAACTAAACCAGGAGGCATTGTCATTCCTGCTGTCGTCCAGTCAAAGTGGAAGTTTTGCTGAGTGAGGTTTTCTTGTGAGACCCTTTGGTCATATTGTTGATTTAAGCGGCAAAGGAGCATCCACTCTTCAGGTTCTTCTTCATGCTGTGGTTCTTCGTCATCATCATCATCGTCTTCTTCTTCATCAGTGTAATGTTGAGCTCGTTGTTGCTCTTGCGCCAACATAGGCATGTAATCTCCAGCATTGTCCAATGTAAGAAATGCATGGTAACATTGTATGTGAATGTCATCTGAGTCTTCAAGTCCATTCCAAGCAGTATTAACTTCTCCAGACCATGGTTTGTATTTAATCAGCTGATATTTACAATACTTTCCATAGTTCTGTCCGGATGGATTGGGGGAAAAATTGGGAAACGTTCGAATGATTACTTCTTGCTTACGACGTTTGAGCTCTCCTTTCGAGACATAGTATGCTGAAGCAAATTGAACCAAGTTGAGATCAAGAATATTTGGGATCTGTTCTTGCCAGTTAGCTCGAATAGCATAAGTGTCAAGTACTGAAGGGTCTAATGCTTCATCGCCTTGATTGTCATTTTCGTCTTGCCCTGTGCGAACTCTTCGACTACCATCTAATGACACACATAGAAAGGAGAATGTTGATGAATACAAGGGTTTCCCAAGAAGCAGGTGAGCCGTTTCTTGTGACCCTATGTCACGCTCTCCAACAACTTGGATCATTGCACTTCGCAATGCCGTTGTCGGCATGTCTGTGTCACGAAGCTTGTTTACACAGAGACTCAGGATTTCATTGGCTGACTGGGATCTTGGTTCACCTTTGGTAGCATACTTAGCCATGTAGCGAATGCATTGGTCAGTATCAACAATAGCTTGAAGATCAACATTGGCTCTCCAGTGCTGTAACATTACTCTGTTGTGGGAATTAATACGACTGTCATTGCGTTTAGTAGTTAGGGTTACTTTAACTCGAGCTCGGGTGACTTCTTCAACTGTCAGTTCCTGGTCTTCAGTGCCAGCTTTTCTTATCAGTTGGAAGTCAAGTGATGTTTCTTCTTGACAGTCCTTTGGGAAATTAAAGCGACATGTTGCTTCCTGCCCAGGTTTCTTTCGAAGGCAGTATGCTGTACTGCATTTTGTGTGGCGTTCAACTGAATTGACAAGGGCTTGGTAGTCATCATTGAAATTTTGCACGTTTTGAATTAGTAAAGATGATGGATGTGGGGAAGGGACAACCCAGTTTTCCTGGGGAACGGCCTCATTAATTGTGGTTACTAACCAGTCTGCATATTTGATAACAGTTGTTGTTGCTTGATGTCCTGCTTCAATTTGGTGTTGAAAATCAGCTACCATCTGTTCATAGGTTGGTTGTTGCATTTGCAGTTGCAGAATCTGCTGTAGTTTCCACCCTTGCACAGCTGTGTTTACGAGGTTGCACAGGCCTGGATCATTTCTTAGCTTTGCACAGCCATGTGCATGAATACTGCCGCGCGCCTGCCACTCGAAACGATGCCACTTCCATTGTGTGTGCAAGACTCGATCTAGCCAAATGTTGAAAAATTCATCCAGTCTTGAAACAAAGTAAGAATCTGTCAAGTGTGGATTGTCTATGACAGCTTTAATACGAATGGAAGATGTTGCATTGTTTGGCTCCTGTAGCAGTCGGTGTAAACCTGGCCAGTAGTTGTCAGCTGCACTGAAAGTGAAGAAAAAGGTGGGAGCCCCTTTTTGTGTAATGATAGCTTTAAGTTCCTGGTAGCGTTGATACCAGTACTGCTTTGTCCCTTGAATCTTGGAAACGTAACGTTGAAGGCGATTCATGAGCTGGTTGGCTGACATCTGTCCTACCATTTGACGAAGTTCCTCAATTGTTAAATTGGAGTCTTCTGGATTTTGCATGAGATAGATGCGAGCTTGGGACAACAGTTGATGGCGTTGTTTCATGTTGAGTGCCCAATATGGAAATCGAGGGTGTGATGCAAAGCGCCAGGAAAAGGTTTGTGCTGTCGAACAGTCTACATACTTAATAAGGTGTTTGAAGCCTTCTGTTAAAGAAACTTCTCGAAGGCGTGTTTTCTTAGTGGGATCCCCTTTTCCATAAGGGAAAAGAGTTGGAAATGCCATAGTAGCCAAACCCTCTGTACGGAATTCATTGATAGGATCACCATCATTGGATGGCCAGTCTAATGGATCTTCTCCATTGATTAAAGCCCTTATTGCATCCTGTTCTGACTGTTGAGCTTGAGGAAGTGGGAGGAAGGAATGACTGTGCTGAGAATCTTCGCCATCATCATTGTTCTGAAGTGTGTCTTCTTCAGCAGTGTATTCTTGTGCATTTGGCTGTGGATCCTCAGCTGTAGGGAGATCTGAGGGAACTCCATCGATGGGTAAGCGGTGGAGAGCTTCATGGTCAATTTGAATGTCAGCATAAAAGGGATTGTGATCCTTCAGCCAGGTGATTGCCTCAAGAACTTTCTGTCTTCTAACTCTACAATCTCTGTGTGTGTTGTCTGCTCCATGTTTTCGAATTATCAGGTAAGGTAGTTGTGCAACATTGGGAGGAAGGCTAGAGAGAAAACCCTGAATGTCTTGGGGAAGATTTAAAACATGTCCCTTATAACCCCTTTGTCCTCCATGTTTGCGATAAACACACATAATTGGGCAAGCTCTTGCGATAAGCATTTCCTCGATGTCAGTTAAACCTTGTAATGCTGTTGGTAAGCAACCCGGATCCATGTCATTTTCCTGGGAGAATAATTTGGGATTTCCCTTATCACGCTTACATCTTAGGCATTCAAAAATCTGAAGTGTTAAACCAGTGTTTGTTGGCCAAGCTTCCTTACAGGTTACACATTGTCGGTGTTCTAATTTGTTCATTGCACGATGGAAATGTGCCATCTCAGTTTGAACCCATTGTTGTTCGTGTAAAGGCTGTTGTGCATTTGTCCACCCGTTGGAAAGATAACTGTCGCGATTATTTTGATCTTGTACATGTTCTAGCCTCTCGTTCTCTCTGTACATAGCACTATTTTGTTGAAGCAGTTGGAGTCGGTTTTGTCGTTCCTCATTTGTTTCAACTTCTATTCTACGAGCAGTGATGTCACGAGCTATTTGTAATCTGTCATGTGTTTGCTGTTCACTTTCTGCTTGTATTCGTATGTACTGGTTTGTCCGAAGCGTTTGTAATCGTAAATTTCGTTCCTGTTCAGTCTCATTAATTAGTCGTTGTGTCTGGTTTGTCCGAAGCGTTTGCAACCGTAAATGTCGTTCCTGTTCAGTCTCATTAATCAGTCGTTGTGCCTGGTTTGTCCGGAGCGTTTGTAATCGTAAATTTCGTTCCTGTTCAGTCTCATTAATCAGTCGTTGTGCCTGGTTTGTCCGAAGGGTTTGTAATCGTAAATTTCGTTCCTCTTCAGTCTCATTAATCAGTCGTTGTGTCTGGTTTGTCCGAAGCGTTTCTAATCGTAAATTTCGTTCCTGTTCAGTCTCATTAATCAGTCGTTGTGCCTGGTTTCTCCGAATTCGAGTTAATCGAAGCTCACGTTGAAAGGAGGTTTCGTCACTGAGGCGAGCACGAGTTAAATCTAACCTAAATTGCCTATCTTCTAAAGTTTCTAATGTATGCCTACCTTGCCTGTACTGCCTGTGATATTCCAATCTGCGGTTCCTCTGCTCCTCTGTTTCCTCCTGACGGCGCTGCCTTCGCTGAGCCAAGCGATGTTGTCTTTGCTCTGTGGTTTCCTGATGTCTCCTTCTTCTTCGCTGCTCGCGCTGAATGTGAAGTCGCCTTTCACGTTCTTCAGGAGTTTCGTTGTTTAATCTCCTTCGGCCAATATGTCTTGTCCCTTGTGCGTGTTCCTGTGGTTCATTTGCATGACAATTTGGTCGTGTTTGACCAATACTAAACATTGTTCACTCCTCGATGAAATATGACACGTTAGGCCTCAATGAATAAACATGAGAGTGCGCCATTGTGAGGCTGCGGTTTTGTTTTATAGTCACCAGTCCAGGCCGCTTTTGACCGGTTCAAACCGGTTGTGTTGCATAGCAACCACGAATTGCGTCTTACGCTAGTCTGTCTTGCAACCTGCTGCTGCCTAGCAACCTTCCCTTTGTCTGACGTCATTCATACTTTGTTTGCGCACTGTTGCCAGGCAACAGCACGGACACCTTCGGCGAAATATATATATATATATATATATATATAAATATATTTTCCGCTCGAATTCGCGCGGCTTAGCTCCCGAGCGCGGGCCTTCGGCCCGACAAATTTATTAACCTCGCTACGCGAGGAATAAAAAATAAATAAATAAAATTTCTGTTGAAAGAAGTGTTGTTTTCATGGATGTGTTTGTTGTGTCCTTATACATTTTCTTTGTGAATAGAGAGAGAAGATTGCGACCAGCCTAAAGGTCACAAGACACAATTTCAAGGCAACCACTAAGATCACAGCGAACGGGTAAGTTTCCTGGTGAGTCGTTGATTGGAGCAACGTTGATTGGAGATACGTCAAAAATGACGTATCTCAAGTGGGGAGTAAATATCAGGTCTTCAGTTGTTCATCTCCACACAAATTTTCAGTTAAAACTCGGGAGAGAATCGCAGGTTGTCGTAATAACGCAGTAGTGAGTTTTAGTGAAAACGCTTCTGCTGAAGTGCTCCTTACGGATAAATTGCTCTGATCATAGTTTATAGTTGGACGGATATGGTCTTGATGGCGGACTCCAAGATGAGCGAGCCGAATTCTGTAAGAAAGCGGCGTGTTGTGACCAAATCACAACCCTGCTTATAGCATTCATGGACCTTGGGAATGCCTTGAATCAAACATGCTTCGACATATCTTGGAGATGTTGAGGATAGTTGGTTGAGAAGGCAAAAATTCGGAGGCCATAAGCACGTGCACTGGAAGACTGAGATTATCAGTAAAACTAAGAGATTGCGTTCGAACAAGTTTGTAGTTATGTTTGCATGTACCCCTTGAAACCGTTCGTGCGGCAAAAAAGACTTGGAGCGGGTCATAGCTGCCGGAGCTTCAAGTATCTTTTCTCTGCCAACTGTAACAGTTACCCCAACTCGTCGTGCTAGAGTTCAGATAAAAGGTCGAGTGATGAATCTAGACGTTCCCTCCTAGATATGCCATGTCACACCTTCGTGGGGTTTATTTATTAATCGAATTAACAAATTGACGTCAGTTTTTTATGCGTCTGTCCTGTTATTGATCATGAATTTCGTCATCACATTGTCAAAGTAGTCTGCGGATCCACTCGGCTACCGCCTCGTGGATCCACAGCTACTTTGACAATGTGATGACGAAATTCATGATCAATAACAGGACAGACTCATTAAAAACTGACATCAATTTGTTTTTTACGATAATAAATTGTCGAATTGCGCGCGCTCGCCCGCTGACGCGTCGCATGAATTTCAAATTCATGTGTCTGTCCGCATATTGACCATAAAAATTAGCCAATGAACGCGCGTGAATTTCTGCAGTTATCGTAAAAAATGTAATTGACTTCATCTCCTTGGTGATGCGGACGAACTTCCCAAGGGAATTTAGTTCAAACATATAGGTGAAGATATTTTTGTCCAAAATATATATTGGAGGTGAGTCACCTTTGCAATTACAGTTACAGTACGGTCAAGGAGGTTAGCAAACGTTTGCTGTCTTCTCTGGTAGGGGTTCTTCCACTGATATTCATGTTACATTTCAAGAAGCCATTCTGTGTGCTAAATCCTGTTTGCGTATTCTGAAGAGCTTGCCTCCATCCTGCAAGTTTTACCTACTGCTAGAGTGTTTGCAGAGCTTAGCAGTTTGCGTTGCTGTGTTGGAAGAGATTGTCATGCTTGAGCACGATGATACACAAAACTTTAAAGAAATGGAAAAAGTCAGTGTGGTGGAGACTCATGATGTTGTAAAGAGGTGGCTGAAAAAGTCATTAGAGGACAGAATACCATGTTATACCACACGTGACACAGACAAAGAACTGGAGGTGTGTGTGTGTGTGTGTGTGTGTGTCACAGCCATTTGAATCTTGTTTGTTTGTTTGTTTGTTTGTTTTTTTCCTTTTTTCAATGTAAGCTTTCATTGTCGTACAGTGTTCCTTCCATCACTGCATGGGTTTAAGGACTTCCGCCCGAGACTCGTAGTAGTGCTACCAGTGTGGGGTAATTAGGGAAAAAATCAAGCCACGAAGCATAACCAGGGTGTTCTAATCCCAGGGCTGGGAATCATTACCGTTTTTTTTTCTCACTGGGAGTTTTCTGTACTTTTTAAATTATAATTTCACCTCACCCAACAACTACAACTTTGTTCCCTCTCCATCCTCAATAACCTTATGTTCAATAAGAAATGAAACATTGCCATATTTATTTTGTATTAGGCCATCTGCGTGTGAACTTTCATCGAATGTATAGACCTCTCTCATAATGGCCGCCAAACGTTTTTGAAGTTTAAAAACTTTAACTTCAATAAAAAGCCATACATACATGCATGACTTACGAAGACGAGGGCGCTACTAACTTAAAAGCTAAACTATATAAGGTAATAAGATAAAGTACTTTACAGAACCAGAGTCAACAGAAAGGAAAATAAGAAACAGGAGAAGATTGGAGAAAGAGAAACACGGGAAAAAGAACAAAAAGAGGAGTATTTCTTCATTGTTGAGATCTAGCTTATCACCTCTGTGTCAAAATAAGATATTTGTTTTCTCAGGATATCCTGAACTATGATTCTTTTTCTGGAACACTTCTCTTGGTAGTTCCATTATACTCATTGGCATCTCGTTCCACCATTTAGTGGCAACTTGGGAGAAGGATTTCCTTTCAATTTCTGAACTGGATTTGTTAATATGATGGTAAAATTCCCCGATGAAGACGACCCTGAATTATAGGAATGGACATCCGAAAGGTTTAGCAATAAATTTAGGATACTAACTGGGGCAAGTTTATTTTTAAGATCATGCATCAGAGTTACTACATTTATTTTGTACAGGAAATTTATCGGTAGAATATTATTATGACAAGAGAAGGTTTTGCATGCTCTAGTCTGTCAGACAAGTGGATGAAGCGAAGAGCTAACTTTTGCAGAATTAAAATATTATTCCAATTTGTTTGGAAGTCTGGCCGCAAGCGATAAGGCTATGAGAAAAATACGGACCTATTAATGATCTGTAAGTATTAAGAGGAGTGCGTTAGGGTATCTGAGGTTAAAATCATGCCAATCGTTTTACTTAGTTCTTCGTTTTGTTTTAATGCTGGTAAGCCTTTGTAGCCTCGCTAGGATGTGGAAAATTGAAAAGGATTTTGCTTCTAAAACAAGGTCAGTAGGTCTAATTTACATAGAGCTGAGCCTCCCGTAAGCGGACTCCCTCAGGACTGAGCATTTGTGCCCGCTTATGGAGGTTGAAAAAAATTAAAGCACCATGGGAGGTAGCCGCACGTGTATTGTACTTGGTAGCTTGTCACAATAGGAAAGCGACTTGTTTAAATTACAAAGTACGTGGGAGGTTTTAGTTGTCTTGGGTCAGCTGACCAGCTTGAAGATCGAACCCTAATTACAACAATATGTGTACACCTATTGAAAGCTGTTTTCTCAAAGCCACGTACAGCTCCTTGACTCCCAGAAATTGACTAACCAAGTGCTGGGTGGTGGCCAACTACAAAGCAGAGGCTACTTTACATAGGCCGCTACACACGTCTTGTAAACCCTTTATTTTAGTTTATGTTGTCTAGATAAATTGGAGGGTTATTTTAGCATGTTGGAACTTAAAAAAGGTGTTCGGTTCCATTTGCAAGAGGTGTCTGTGTACGAGAGGTTATAAATGTAGAGTTTCTACTTAAGGGTGGTCTCCGCTTACAGTGGGTGTTCAACTGTACATACAAAAGAGTATCAAATTGGCCGCCATTCATGAAAGTGGTCTATCCCTCCTATCTTAAACACTTCCTCCGGTTGCTCAATACGTGAGTAAGTATCCAGCAAAGATCAGGAACGGATGAAATGATATATGAAATGAACCATATATTGGACTGCGGATATGAAATCAAGTGAAGCTATGATCCTTGCAGTTATGAACGCAATTTAAGCAATTGCGTAGAGAAGCCTGAAAAAATCCAGGACTTCAACGGGGTTTGTACCTGTGTCCTCGCGATGCCGGTGCGACGCTCTAACCAAGTGAGCCATGAAGCCACTGATGTCGAGGGCGTCGCACCGGCATCGCGAGGTCACGGATTCAAACCACGTCCTGAGTTTCTTCAGGCTTCTCTACGCAGTTGCTTAAATTGTGTTCATAACTGCGAAGACAATAGCTTCACTTAAAGATCAGGAACGTCTCGTGTTCCTTTGGTTTTCTTTTGTGACAAATCATGTCTCTCTCTCTCTCTCTCTCTCTCTCTCTCTCTCTCTCAATCTCTGCCGTTATATTTTATACTCAAGAGTAATGCTTTTCAATACGTTGTAGCATGAGTTTGCATGGTTACTTATTTTTGTACTGCCCGTTCTGTTTATCTTTTGACCAGATTGAATTCAGTATGCATCTCATTTTCCTGCTAAGTCGTTTCCTCACTCTGAGCATCGGCCTTTCTTCCTAGATTTGGACAAACTTGTGGTCTCTTGAATGGGGGAATAAGATTTGTAACGAGATTTGGAGTGATGGTTTATCAGAGACATTTAAGCAGCGTTTGGACGAGGTAAAGCTACAGTATGTTTTCAGGTGTAGACCATTCTTTTTTTAGCTGACAGTGATTTCAAGTATCTGTGATGAGTTTTGCAACTGAAAAAGAGACATCGCAATTTCAGTGCATAGAAAGTTGCTTTTGCCTTTTGCCCAGGTTTGTTTACTTAACTTAAACAGCAAGACTAAGCGGATAGATGTCTATACTGTTCTAAAAACATCCTTTATTCCAGTGAGTGTGACTTAGTTCTTTTTCCCAGAATTATTGCCCAATTTTTCAGTGTTAAAGGGTATCTTGCTTGTGCATTTGTCTCTATAGCGGGACTGCAGGGACCTTGTTGAAGTTTTCACCAAAGCGAATATGGCCGCTCAAAACAACTGTGTTCGAGACCTAGTGTCTGAAGTTACATTCAGGAAAGTTGAAAACCTTTTGCAGGTAACATGTGCTTCATCACCCTGTTTTTACGAGTTTTGTTGTTTTTGTAAGGCAGTTGGTGCTGTTTCTGTGTTTACTTGTGCTTACATGTGCTTACATGTGCTTACATGTAATGTGGCTTTACTTTTGTCCGACGAACTATCGTTTTTTAAGGGTGCGTTAGTTTGGGACTATTCCGGATTAAGAATTAGACAGAATGGTCGGTTTACGCGTTTTGTGGGGACTTGTTCCATTTTCGAAATGAACGGAGTAAAAACAATGTGGTTTACTTGGAATACACAGAGTAAGCGGTTTTTTTTTTTTATCATTATTATTTTGGTGCTAAAATCGTGCGCGGCCGCCAAATGTCACTCTTAGGGCCGATTTACACGGTACAACTTTGTCGCATGCGACAAGCTTACGACAGGCCTACGACACGAATTGTTTCGTGGAAATCAAACCTACCACTCGCTTGCAACTGTCGTGTACGTCGCAAAAAATGTCGTAGGATTTGAAAACATGTTTTAAAACCTTACGACAATCGTAAGCACAGTCTGTGATCTTCAGTAGCGAGATTTGTACGCGATTTTTTGCATGGGATGAGCAGCGCGCGCAGAAGAAATCGCAGACGACAGTTGTAAGCAAAAGTTGTACCGTGTTTAACATCATTTAAGGTGATGTTACACGGGCCAATTTTTAACACCGATTTTTAACGCAACATTATTGCTTTAAGGCCTATCTGTCTATCTACCAATAATTGCCTCCGTCAAAAGAGATGATTCTTGCAAATCGGCCAGCGGCAAGTAACAAATAAACAACGTAAAAAATATATTTAAATAAATAATGATATTAATAAATAAAGAAAACTATCAATGTAAAGGAAATTTACAAATGTAATAAGGGAGGGAGCATCAACCCCTTCATCAGGTAAGACATTCCACTCTCTTATTGTTCTAGGAAAGTAGGAAAATATGAAGTAGTCAGTACGTGCCAATTGGACTTTGTAGGCTTTCTCATTTACATGGCGGTTAATACACCCTAGAGGGTTTAGTTATTTTGTAGAATTAATCCCGGTTTGATGACTGGATTTTATAAAAGATGGACAGCCTGTTCTTTCTCCTTCTTTCCTCGAGGGTATCCCATTGCAGTTCATGAAGCATTTCACTGACACTGGATGTGTTATAATATCGATTTAAGACATATCGGGCTGCACGTCTCTGCACCATTTCCAGTTTCTTCACATTATCTGTAGTATATGGATGCCATGCTCCTCCTAAAATGTTCTGCAATCGGTATAGGATTTAATGGAGCTGAAACCAATTGTAGTATTGCACAAATTTTGGGCATCCTACTGATGAACATTTACGGATTTTAGATACTTTTAGAAGCAACATTTATTTACAGTCTGTCCACTTTGAAATGTTGCAAGTTTTAGAAAGTGATTCAAAAACAAGCAACATTGTTGCTCGAATTTTGTTGGTGTAGGTGCGTGTAACACGGGGCTCAAATGTTGCGAACAATGTTGCGTTAAAAATCGTCTTGTGTAACGCACTGGTTGCGTTAAAAGCTGTCTCGCGTAACATGGATTAAAAATCAGCGTTAAGAATCGACTCGTGTAACATCACCTAAACAAGATGCCTGGAGGCGTTGACGCGGATGCATAACCTTAAGTCACTGTGAAGGCAGGCATTCGCTGGGAAGGGTCTGGTTGTAAAAAGGCAAATGAATCAATGTAGTGAGGATAAAACCCCTAATAGATAGCAGGCAAAGAATACAATGTTACGTACGGTAATTGGCGATTTTGGGGATTCCAAAATCAACAACGAAAATATTTACCAAGGTAGCCCTAAGTGGTGTTTTCAAATCAAATGAAAATGCTTCAAGTTCAAGTTGACAGATTGGACTACCACAATGTGCGCAGTTTGAACAGAAGGTAAAACGTATTTTCTTCAGTTAACAGCTGAGTTAAGTGTAAAACTCATTGGACTATCTTCTGAAAGGTCACACGACACAGTTTTACTTTTTCCATGTAAAAAAATTGCTTTCACACGTAATACGGCGAATGAATGACAATTTCATTGAGCAGTTATACTTGTCCAAAGAATATAATGTAAACAAATGTCAATATTTCATACGCAAACGGTTGACCCGATTATATGTAGAATGTCCGACAATTTATATCTTGGGTTCTACTGAACGTACGAACTTTGTTCGAAATCACACTTAAAGATAAAATTGAGCTCGTTAAAATATTACAATTTTTCCTGACGCCCTAGGCAAATGTGAAGAGAAACGTGAAAATATCCCGCTCAATTGAAACTTTTTAGTCTAAATACTTCAGATATACTTTGAGTATGTATACCTTTCTTGTATTTAACTTGGAAAACTCATTCGACTGTTTTCTGGAAGACAATACGACACAGTTTACAAAAATTTTACTTGTAATACGAATGAATCACATTAATTTTAGTGAAGAGTGGTTTGTCCACAGAATGTAAACAAACGTCAAAATTACGCAATTTGTCGGACGGGCCCGAATGTACAATACTGGTATCTGATAATTTATATTTCGGGTTCCACTGAACTTACAAACTTCATTCGATTAAAACCATTTCAGACCGCTGAGCAAATGTGAGGAGAAACTAGCTGATCAGCAAAAAGAATTCCTCATCATTCCACGTGCAACTCGCTTAGAAAGATTCAATAAAAAAGTGCAGAACATTTAAATCTTTTTCTGGAATTTTGACCCTTAATTATTAACAGACGTTTCGACTGAAACCATCAGTCTTCATCAGTGAAGTTTGTCACGTGTTAGTTCACTACCACGTGACAAACGTCGAGGAACGGAGACGAGGGCCCGGTCCCAAGTGTGAGACAGAGAGAACCGGAGCCCCCCCCTTTCTGTTCAGGGTTGGGTCCTCCACCCTTTCCCATATCGCTTCTTTTATCCCCCTCCTTCGCCAATCTCGTTCTTTGTCTAGGATCTTGACTCCCTTCGAACCCAACACGTGTCCCGTGCCCTTCAGGTGACAATAAACTGCTGAATTTTGAGCAGGATTGGAATTCGGCCGTTGATGTTGTTTCAGCCTGGCTCTGATGGACTGAAGAGTCTCTCCCACTTTACTGATGAAGACTGATGGTTCCAGTCAAAACGTCTGTTAATAATTAAGACCAAAATTCCAGAAAAAGATTTAAATATTCTGCACTTGAATTGAATCTGGATTAATGACAACATTCACTTTCACAATTCAATAAACAAACTCAAACGAAGACCATATTACAAAATGTAATGGAACAAGTAGGACACCGGTTGGTTACTGAAGTCATTCGAATAAGTTCGATTATTCTCAGTATTAATATATTCAATGACCTTAATAAAACAAAGCAAACACTAAACAATATCTGATTTCCACAGTTCAGAGCATTTCAATTAAAGGAGCACACTCAACCACAGTGCTTTACGCGCCGTTGTTGCTGTTATTATCCGAGAACTCGTTTCTGCTCCTCAAACGCCTACCTGTCAGAACATGTGCAAACATTCCGTAGTAAAGATGGACAAAAGCGGCTCTGATTTGATCAACGTAGCAAATGAATTTTCTGTAATACAGAAAATGTTGAATATGGCAGCTTTGCCTGCAATGCATTTTGGTTGAGCATGTGCATGGGCACACCTGGGGATTTTATATGCCAATCGCAGCGAATTTCCACTCTAGTTTTGTTCCCAGGTGTCTCTCAAAGTAAAACTGACCCTGATTCACTAGGTGAATTGTGGTGAATTCTGACATGCTGGATATCGGCGATTTTATACCCCACTGGGCACACTAGGCGGTTTTCGCCGATTGCAGCAATCAACGTATAAAATCGCGTAGTGTGTCGGGGGCTTATTAAATCAAACCTACAACTAGCTTATGACTGTCGTGTACGTCACAAAAGCTGTCGTACAATCATAAGCACAGTCTGTGCTCAATAGCGAGTGTTGTAGGCGAGTTTTACATGACGCGAGCAATGCGCGCAAAATTGTACCATATAAATCGGCCCAGTATTGTCAAGACTATCCCGAGTGTTCTCAGGTCACCTCTGC
The DNA here is from genome assembly GCA_014634185.1 of Astreopora myriophthalma. Lineage (NCBI taxonomy): Eukaryota > Metazoa > Cnidaria > Anthozoa > Scleractinia > Acroporidae > Astreopora > Astreopora myriophthalma. The sequence continues at coordinate 65,251 of BLFK01001148.1, read as the reverse complement.
GAGAACCATTCCGTTTTGGGAATACGCATTTTTCGGAAAACCTAATTTCTGGTATTCCGCTAAACCGGAATAGTAATGGAAAGAATAGTCCCCCCTAAAATGCACCTCAAGTAAGGCGGGTTTTGTTATTGGGAAATTAAACAATCCAGCTGGCCCTGTTAAGCTCCGCTGGGACAAATTGAGGCAAATAAAGATCGGTGTTAAAACAGTACAAAATCAGATCAAATTTGGCTAAGTGTCATCTCAACTTTATTGTCAGGCCATGAGTGGGTTAAGCGAATCAAATCCAAATGTTTGCCAAAGATGAGATAAGGAAGTCAGTGATGGAGATTCCCTTTATTGAATACTTTGAGGCTTCTTTCTTATTGAAATTATGGCACAGTTCCTAGTTCTTCCACCTCTTTCCCAATCTTTTTATTAGTAGTATTTTATTTTCACAAGTTCCACAGAAAGAGCAATTACCCGCTGAAGTTTGTACATGCATGTTCAGTACGTAAATACGAAGGTTTGTACAACAGAACATAGGTCATTCATAATTCATAGGTAATATGGTCGCTGATAATAACCTAAGTAATTCATTTCCAAAGAAACAGGTGTTGATGACTGCCGAGAAACTGCTCATGAAACACTTTTCTTTGATATAATACAGAGCGGAAATGAAGACGAAGAACTGTTTAAGAACCTCTCGGAGCATGGACTTCATTCTGCCCAAGCCTCAAAATGTGGGGATCTTCTGACCCTGATGCTAACGAGATGTTGGCCAACATCACAAGGAGGCGTTGCATGCTCAACTATAGTAATTTTCAAGCACGTCCTTGAATGGAAGCTATGGCCCTGCTTCTTCCAGAGATTTGGTATTAATTTTTCTCTTCACACTGATTGTTTATTTTATTTACCCTACTTATTCAAGTGATAGACGTAGTGTGTATTAATGGCAGCTATCGTTTTCACCGGCAATATCCGTGGTGAGTAATATCTCACTTCTTGTCATTGGATGTCGAGTTTTGTATGAGTTTTATATTTGCTTTGGCATGCATTGTTATTAACATTTTAATGGGCTTGGGCACTGATTAGGTTGAGTCCCACTGCGTTAAGATTTTATGATAACATTTTTTTTTCTTGTGCCTCTTATTTTCGTGTAAAGATAGTTGATCAAAAGTAAAACCAATTCGTGAATTACTTCGTTTAGTGGTTGGCTGAAAGATGTATTTGCTTCAGAACGTGATTGGCTGCGTAATTACTTTGGTTTTAGTTTTACGACAGTCAATTGAAAACCGCTCTGTTATTCCTTTTAGGAGCGGGGTCGGATTATCACAAAGTTCTAAAGCCAGAGGGACAAGAGATTCTGATGCTAGCTCGGTCATCCCTTGAAGCTGCTGTGGGGTCTCTGAAGGACGGATCTATAGAATTGCAAACGTTGTCTATTATCAGTGAATATTCCGAGCGATTCCTCTTGCTCTGTGGGCAAATCTATATTGAGAAAAGTGAACATTTGTTTTTGAACAAATTGCTGGATCAACGCTGCAGAGAGCTTACTGCTTTCCAGCACGAACAACAGCAAGTCTCTCGCTTTGTCCGGACATGTTCTCTAATCAGACAAGGTAAGGTGATTGTTAGTTTGGTGGGTTGGGTTATTTTGGTCATAAGGGGAAAGTCAGTTATGTTCTATCACGAGTATGATTAAAGTTTTTGTAAAAGTGAAACAGATCTTATCGATACAAAAATACGAAAAAAACAAAGGTTATATTCAATTGCTGATACAAGAAGCGCATACGGAATAGTTTTCAGCATTAGAAGTAAGGGTGAAAGAGAGGGAGACGCTGAGCCTTGCTCTTGAGGTATGTTTATTTCTCCAAAATTATTTTTAGATTCCATAGCAATGAATGTCTTCTTCCCTAGACATCCGCAAAGTCGCGATTATGAGTTGTGAATGTGGTCGATGTCTTGCGATTGCTAAGGGCCTCTAGGGACTCTACTCAGTTAAGATCTTGTCAACTCTACAGTTTTCGGAGGAAAGGTAGTGCCTGCAACAACATAGCCTGCTACCAGCAGACTATTCCCGGTCGTCGCTTCTCTCCGGCTGAAACTAGGAACTTGAGCCGAAAAAACCGCATGCTCTCGCAGGCTAGCAACAACAACACCATCGACGACATTTATTTGTCCTCTAAATTAAAAGTAGCCAATTTTCATATATAAAGTGAAGCTTCATGCAGCAGTTACATTGCAGCCTGCAGTTACATTTTAGGACTTTATCCAAAGGCCAGTGACTACAACTTTTCAAACTGAACTGCACTCCGTGTTGAATTACGCTTATTGACAGAAGCCAGCTCCAGAAGAAAGGAAAGGGGTATTTCGATTTCTTTTTGACCACTTGAACGAGCCCCAACTTTTACAACTGCTTGGCAGCTCGAGTTGCAGGATTCGAGTCACAGTTATTTTAGAAGAGCAGTTGCCAGTAGGCAGTTGCACTGCAAACAATCATGTCATCTTAGACAACTGATAAAGTGTGTTGTTCCTTTTATTTTCGTTTAGTGGATCTTGGTCAGCTTTCAAGGATGGCTGTGATCGACGCCTCACGATTTCTGATTAAGGATCTTGTCAAATCATCTGTTGTCAAAGGCAAGGTATTCCCTTCAGTTACTTTTTTTGGGCTGTCTCCTGAGGCCAAGGTGATGATTTCATCCCTAAGCAAGCTAACGAACAGTGTACTGCTGCGACAATTTTGGAAAGAAAACGGCGATAAGGCATTGAAAGCGACTGCAGAAAGAGAAAGACGCAAGATGTGGCTCAGTGTTGACGATGTCGAGAAGTTGGTTTGGACACCGTCACACGACCAGCTGCTGTCTTTGCAAGAGCGTTTTTTAAGTGGCTTAATTTCCTTTGAAGAGGTTGACAAGTACTTGAAAGTATTCAAGAAGAACGAAGCACTGGCTGAGGAAATCACTCTCATCACCTCCCAAAACACTGCAAAAACCAACACCCCAAGACCTTTAATTGAGGAGCGCATCGGGCAGATAGATCAATACCGCAAATTACAGAACTGTAGTGATGCTGCCAAGAGTATCCTGGAGTTCAAGAATTGTCTTGGGCTTAATGGAGATTTCCAACCGGTAGAGGATCTCAACAGCCAGGTTTGTTTATCCAATATTTGTACTGTTTGGCAAGTACACCCGTTGTTCTTCAACCTCAAACCCAGATCATGAAACAGTCAGAGAGATTGTTTTTGTTGTGACCTGCTAGGACTGCTACAACGTACTAACAGCTTTACTGGAGAATAGAGAGTCTCTGAAATTTCCGGAACTGTCTTTCTTGTTCTAGTTGAGGTACCTGCCCACTTTGGCTAATAGCTTAAATGTCACATGAACTTTTTATCCATCGTAACTTGTTTTTTGTGTGCTCGTTTGCAGTACCCTGCAAAGAATAATAAACGGTTGATAATTTCGTCTTTTGGGAGGAAAAACAGTTGTCGAAAGTGGAAACGTGTGTATTGAGTTTAATTTCAATTTAAAATCAGTAATTTCACTTTTTCTTTTGACACAGCAGATGAACAAAGACTTTAAACAGCGGCCACTGATAAGCATGGATCCAGGTTTACAGAGAGCTGGTCAATTATTGTCCGATATAACCCCCGATCGCAGAAGGTGCCTTGAAGCTGTTGCCAGTTGCCAGACTTTCATTGATTGGCTAAGAAAAACTATTAAAGGTGATGAAGCTGCCAAACTATTATTTTTACCACTTAGTTTTCATTAATTCTTTTTCTGTTTATTTACCTGCCACAGAAGCTCAGTTACAAACAGAAGGTTGATACCACCTAGAGTGGTTATTAATTGAGTGCCGTAAAACCAAAACCAAACTACAGAGCCAATCATGTTCTAAAGGAAATCGAGATTTGCTCCCGGGTGAACTTATTGGAAAATTCCATAAAGTATCTTAACAATCACTGATCAACCACATGCGTATTGTGTGCAATTAATTCGGCGTAAATTGACGGCGATTTCGCAAAATGGCTTAAAAAAAAAACGACGCAGATTAAAGTCAATTGAGCCCTTTTCTGCCCGAAGCCGTTCAATTTTTGCTCCGACTTAACTTTAATTTGGTATTCTAGCCTGTCTGAGAGATGATCAGATATGGGGTACTTGCAGAGAGTGGCAATGTGCAGATCTTGCTTTGCATGACCGCCACAGATAGCAGAGTGTTCGCATAATTCATAGAGAGTTCATGTTGGATCGTTCTCGAGGCCACTAGCGTGGTCTTTGAGTCTGGTACCTAAAAGCTTTTGTTTTGGCGCTTAAATTGCGATTTCTGGCGGTGCCCACCCAGTTTCATGCCACGTCTTGAACAATTTAACACCGCATCAATTTTTGCCGGCTATCTCTAACGGTTTAAGTGTAGGAAACCAATTAGAATTAGATGTTACCCTAGCTGATGGGAATTGTGTGCCTGGGGTAACTTCTGAAAATAATGTAAAACGCACGTGCAGGGCGTGCAGAGCCATTGTTTTTTTACTAATTAAACCTACTGTTTTGTGACGTTCCCATCGCCGTTGCCGTCCTCGTTGCTAAAGCTCCCTATTATAGCCCTGGCTAAACGCAACGCAAACCATCGCAACTGGACGCCGCAAGTTTTGCTGCTTGCGCAGACTTGCGCACCAATTGGCCAGGCACTTATAGTGAGTTACGCTGACTTGCATTGAATTTGAACATGTTCAAATTTTGGACGCCAATCCGCTAAACTTGCGTCTCGTTTGGTCACCCAACGCAAGTGTTTCGTTTGGCCAAACCTCAACGTGGCAGTGCTACTATAATTTGTTGGCATTTTGTTCACAACTGTTGAAGTAGTCAGTGTCGAAATTTTTTTCTCTGTCCATCAGGTCCTCAGGAACTCAAGGTGCTTGTGGATTTGGCGATTATCTCAGCTGGAGAGAAAGACATCGAAACAGATAGGATAACTTGCTTGCACACCAGCTGTCTAGGGTTTGCGCCGCTCATTTTCGATGTGAAATCTTCCGATGGCTTTGATGAACTGATGAAAGTTTGCAATCCTGTGTGGGATGCAGTGGATGCAGACCCCACCCTTCCCCAGAAATTGGTATACCTAATTGTTCTTTAGCAAGAGCCTTTTGCCGGGCCTGGTACTCTTGGAAGATTGAATTTGCTGTCTTCAGCTCTCGATTGCATGATTTGGGATAACTCGTCCGACCCTGGGCCTGATTTTATTGTTTGATTACACGTCCCACGAGGCTTACTTCCTATTCTGCTTCCTTGATTGATAACATTTTTATCAACAACTTGGTAAATAAGTCATTTAGCGGTCGGGGACGGCTATTCATAGAGTTACTTTTATGGAGTTACTTTTATAGAGTTAGAGTTAAGCCTCCAAAATCCTGAATTATGATTTTGGAAGGGTTAGCTTAAAGTTTAGTGATTAGGTCTAAACCATGATTTAAGAGTCAAGTCGGTTCATTTAATTTTGGCTTTCCAGAATGCTGAATTCAGGATTTTGGCAGTCGTTAACTCTAACTCTAAGTCATAACTCTACTGAAATAACTCTATTGGTAGTCGACCTCTTAGCGGTCTCTTGTTTATTGACATTTCTGACCATCTTCCGATCTTCTCAATATTCCGCGACGAATCTGGTAAGCAGTTCAGCATGAATGCTCCGATATTTTTCCGTGATTATAGTGAAATGAATGTCTTACAGTTTAAAACTAAACTGGCTCATACTAGCTGGTCCGACTTGGAAGATATCACTGATACATCGTATGCTTACGAAACTCTCGACGATAAATTTTCAACAATATACAACTCGTATTTTCCGTTGAGAAGAGCTAGTAAACGGACGAACTCCTTGAAGAAGCCTTGGCTGTCGGGAGGTCTCTTAAAACCAATTAAATGCAAAAATAGGCTGTACAAGCAGTATGTCAGGAATCCAATTCCATAGAATGAAGTTAAGTACCAAAAATATAAAAATAAGCTGACACACAGTTTACGTTTTGGCAAAACGGCTTCATTGTGAGAATAAATTAACCCAAGCAAAGTCTAAAATGAAGAAAACCTGGAGGATTCTGAATGAACTAATGAACCGTACGACTAATTATAAGGCTAATCTGCCGTCTACCTTTGAATTAGACAGCGGCCAAGAAATCATTAACCCTAATGATATAGCTAACCAATTCCGTGAGTACTTTGCAAACATGGGTCCTAAAGTTGCCGAAAATATTCCAGTTTCAGGTAACTTGCCTCTTTCTTATCTTTGTGGTAATTATCCTAGTTCTATTTTCTTTGATCCGGTCACCGTACAAGAGGTAGTTGACATAGTGAAGAATGTTCGTTCTAGTGCTGCAGCGGGGCATGATGGCATTCGTATATCAATTGTCAAAGATTGTGTTGACGTTGTCTGTGAACCTCTCACTAAAATAATTAACCTATCCTTATTATCTGGCGTCGTTCCTACTAAAATGAAAATAGCAAGAATAATTCCGGTGCACAAGTCAGGTGATTGTAACCAATTTACCAACGACAGACCAGTCTCAGTACTGCCCGCTTTTTCCAAGATACTAGAAAAAGCTGTATACAATCGTATCGTCAAGTGTTTGAATTATAAGGACATTTCATTTCAAGGCCAGTTTGGGTGTCGGAAAAATCATTCTACGTCATATGGTTTAATAGATCTTTATGACAAAATATCCTCTGCTATTGATAGAAGCGAATATACAGTAGGCATTTTTCTGGATCTTTCGAGGGCATTTGACACAGTTAATTTTGATATCTTATTTGATAAATTGGAATATTATGGGTTTCGTGGAGTGGTTTTTGACTGGATAAAAGGTTATCTCTTTCAGCGGACACAATTTGTTGATTATAACGGCGATCATTCATCTTCTCATTGCATTTCGTGTGGTGTTCCTCGGGGGCGCTTACCATTTACACGAACCATCCGGGTGAAAATTTTAGGTGTAACTTTTAAATGATGCAGCTTGTCCTAATAAAAGCTGAATAACATAGAAAAGGTAATGGTATCATCAGGAAAGCCCAAAAAGAACAGAAATAATACACTGATTATCCCAATGAACCATAATTTCTGAGAAGTTCCAGAGGGAATGGTGCATACCATTTGACGTTCCGTCCGGAATTTCCGGATTCTCCGTGTAAATGTTAAGTACCCCAAGGCTCCATTCTTGGTCCTCTTTTTTTCTCCGTTGTAGGTTAATGATATTTGTTGTTTCTGACTTCTTAGATGCCATCCTCTTTGCTGATGATACCGGTTTGTTTTAGGATCCAGCCTACTTGTTCCATACAGTTAACCGTGAATTAGATATGCTTAGTGATTGGTTTAAATGTAACAAACTGTCTCCTAATATAAGCAAGTCCAAATTCATACTTTCTCAGCCAAGGCAAAAGCGAGCTGTACCGGATACCTCTATAAAAACAAATAACTGCTCAATGGAACAAGCAAATGAGGTTGTTTTTCTTGGGGTTGTTTTAGATGAACATCTTACATGGAAACCACACATTTCTCATGTTGCCGGTAAAATTTCTAAGGCTGTAGGTATATTATGTAACGCAAGCTTTTTCCTTTCCAAACTCTTATTACGTACTTTGTATTATTCTCTATTCTATCCATACCTTTTTCATTGCATAGCCGATGGGGGGTTCCACTTACCTAACTAACCGTAAACGATTAATCACCCTCCAGAAACGTGTTGTGAGAATCGTTAACAAAGATGCATTTAACGCTCATTCTGACCCAATTTTTGCGGAACTTAAATTGTTGAAGGTTGACCAAGTATTTTTATTGCAGGTAGGATCGTTTATGTTTCGCTATGACAATGATTTACTTCATCCTTTCTTTGATAATTACTCTTTCCTGTTGTTCGACAAAACCACCAGGACCGAGTTGTTTGTGGCAAGGTTAGCATTAATCCGAGTTAAATACCATGACAACCAATAAAATTTAACCAGACTTAACCAAGAGTTAGCACTACAGTGACCCTGCTTTGAACAACCCGGCCCAGTATAATACCAGATCCTCTAATAATTTCTATTATATTCCACATCCTGGACCTAATTTCAAAAAAAATTCTATTCTTTATCAAGGACCTAAAGTTTATGATTCTTTGAATACTGAAATTCTTAACTCGTGTAGTTTCTGTATCTTCAAATCCAAGTGTTAAAAATTTGTTTTACATCTAATGTAGGTTGAGTCTATTTTCTATTTCTAGCTCACCTCGAACCTTGATCATTCTTGCTATAGTTCTTGTCTTCTCCGCAATTAAATTTATACAGTCAAGTAATCTTCTTGGTATTTTTCTCTTCTCCTGTATTGATAATTACTTATTTTTTAAATATAAAATCAGTCGTTGTATTCTATGTAGTTTTCTGTAAGTATGGGGGAAGCCCAAAGATTATAAGCCCCTGTGGTTTCTTTTTGGGCCTCCTCGCCACACTTTACATTGGTTGTAACATTCTCTTTATTTTAGGTACGTCTTGCATTTGTTGCTTTATTGTGTGGTAAATGAAATGGACTCTTTCAGACATGTTACGCCGAAGATAAATCACTTGAACAAGCATGTGGAGAATTTGTCGTCGATGTTTTTAACATATCGGGAAAGGCATTAATTGCGTTATTGTGAAGACCTCATTAATCTTTTCTTTCTTTGTTTGTTGTTTGTTTGTTTGTTGCAAGCAGAATAGGTTGCAAAGGAAAGCCTTGATAGCCGCCGTCACTATTTTCAAAGTTTGCTTTTACAATGGCCTTTGCCTTTTTTTCAGCTGTCCTTCTCACAAAGAATAATTAGCATAATTCGAATTCGGGGAATATTAGCACATTCATTTCGCTAGGGTAACTTTCAAAGTAATTAGTGTTTCCATCACACTTTTATTGCCACTTTCAGATTGATACTAGTCGTCAGTTGGAATGGTTGAAGGGCGTAGAAACATCCCATGGTTCTGTTGCTAAGTCCTCCCTTTTGGACGCTCAGGCAATTAACGAAAAAGGCGTGTATCGTGTTGGGTGCCTCACTAAAGATGAAAGCGTTTCAACGGAAAAGCTAACACTTGACAAAGTTGTTGAGCTCAGTGTACCCCAGGGGGAAAATGGCGAAGTGAAACGTTACTCCCTTGATGAAATGAAGGACTTACAAAGTAAGCTAATGCTTATTGCTGCCAAAGCATCGCATGGAAAGGAAGCAGTCGACCGATTTGTTGAGGTGAGTTTTGCATTTTCATTCTTAAAGCTGGGTGTATATATGGTTCGTTCAGTGGTTGAATAAGCGTGCCCTGCTATGTATCTTTTGTTACTCCTTCTTTGGGCTCTGCCTTCGCCTTGTAATGGCAGAACATGACTTCAATATAATCTCTCGTGTCCATTTCTGTCTGGCGTTTCTTCTACACGTATTAGTAGCTGGACGTTCTGGCGTGGAAGGACCCTGTTGGGAGAGACTCTCAGTTGGGTTAGCCTCCACTGCAGGTTGAGTGGGTAGATCAGTAGCCAGCCAATATTTGGACCTCAGCCTGACCACTCATTGAGGGACGCGCTCCTTGTTGAGCCGCACGACGAACAATGCGGTATGAATTCCTTATAGTTCTACTACTCGTATTGGTGACGATGCTATTTGACCCATACCTGGGGAGAGGCTATCCCGCACCAGATCTCACTTGGTATTTCTCACCCTCGCGGTTTTATTAAGCCAGAAATTAAGCCGCAAATTAGTATTAGTATTAGTATTATTATTATTATTATTATTATTATGCAAATAAAGGTGTTATAAGTAAAGGTAGATGGATTCTGTGACCATGGCAACGTTACCGGTTATGAAATTGCCCGTACAGTAAAAATTTGGATAATTTGTGGTGCTTGTGGGAGACATTTCAAAGGTTAGCTCAAAAGTTCAACACAACTTGCCTTTTTACATTGCCTGAAAATTTACAGATTTTGCAGTGTGCCTTGCGCCTTGGGGCAGCATACATATCTCTATGCAAAGCTGGAGAAGTGAGCCATTTAAAGTGGAGACACGAGTTTCACTGCACAGCGCGGCTTACAGGAAACTGCTCTCTAACCAATGATCTGACAAGTCAAAGCGATGAATTGGAGCAGTGTCTTCAAGTGTGGAGGTATGAAATGCACACCAAGCGGTTACGGTACAAGGAGTTGAATCACTACACCACGATGCAGTTGCTGTTTCTTCGAAGTAAACTGGCTGCTGTTCAAGGGAGGGGTCCCAAAGCAGTGGACAATATTCCTCTTGAAGTATATAACCTGTTGGAGAGTGTGCTTCCTGGTATTGAACCAGGCATTCTTAAGACTGTACTCATGTCTTGTGGTATTTGCGTCCAGGGAATTGGCCAAGATATAGTGAGGTCATATGCTGTGGGTGGCACATTTGAGTCCACCGTTTCTGTGAAGCAACCTGCTCCAGTGGCGAAGCCGCCGTCGTCACTAGAAGAGATGTTCCAATCGCTTGTTGCACATTTAGAATCGATTGGTTCTTACTCTGATCCCGAGGAGATTGCCATTGCAGCAATGATTTCATGTAAACATTCCAGTGAGACTGATCTCGTTGTATGGTGTGTGAAAAATGCCAATGAAGAAGACCTGGTACGTAGCAAGTATTCAGAGGCACTTCATGACCCTGTATATTCGGCACTGATCGATAAGGACGCCAGTATATCATTTGAAGGAGAAAGGTACAAATTGAACGATGTCTAATGTAAGCATTTTATCCCTTCGCCTTTTCCCAGGTTTTTGTCGGAAACGCAATATAGTCGTGCAGGATTTGAAACAAGTACATGAATCAGGACACAGTCAGGCAAATATTCTTTCTCTTTTTCCATTCATGGTTGGGATGCTGCTCTTACTTGAAAAAAGTGTGACCAGTTTTCTCATTAGTACCGGTAATGCGTCCTCCGTGTAGAGTTCTCCTCTCTTTTCTGCATCACCTTCACATGTGAACAAAGTTACGTGGTCAAGTATTAAAGCCGTTTTGACTTAAACACAGTGAAGTCCTCAGATAGACGCTCTTGGTTGCAATCAAGCGATAAAGTTGAAGCGTTGAATATTCAGATTTTAAGAGAGCGGTTTTCAGTTGACTGTCGTAAAAACAAAACCAAAGTAATCATGTCCTGAAGGAAATGCGCCTTTCATCCAACCACAAGACTGACGAAGTAATTCACCACCTGGTTTTACTAGCCAATCAGAACGCAAAGTAAGGCAAGGCAGCCGGCGCCAAGCGCGGGAAAACGAGAGTGAAGTCGCAATTGGTTATAGTTTTGTATCTGATTGGTTGTGAAAGTGCACGCAAGTTTTTTTATCCAATCAAAGAGCAAGCCAAAACCAAAGGAATCTTGCGATTACTTTCCACAGTCAATTGAAAACTACTTTATGTGATGTAGTTATGATCATAATTAGGACTCCCAGTTTCAGAATTAAACTTTTGTCTGCTTTTATGTGGCTATCATGTTCATAGTCAATATACTAAAAAGTAACTTTATCTTTATTTAGAAATAGATGGTCTAAGACCTTTAACTAGGTATTGGGGGATGAAAGAGCATGTCGATATTAGCTTCAATGAGCATTGCAGGTAACGAACAAAGGAACAAATCAGGAAAAGGAGTCCTAACTGCCAGTACAACCCTCTTATGAAATATTTTATCTCAGTTTTTATTAGGTCTTGATGAGCCCTAATTTACTTATGTTAATTTGATTTCAAGCCCTTCTGCAGAGGAGATGACTCCTGAACTGAACAATGAACCACAGTCCCAGGAACTTGCTGTCACTCTTGATCAGACAGCTGGTGGAGAATTCTTGAGCCTTGATGAGCTGGGAAAGCTTTTGACTCAACTTGCGTTGCTGGGTATGATTCTTACACACTAGTTACTATCATTAGAAGAGATCCTCAATATGATTTGAACAAACCTTTGTGAATGGCTAATTCCAAGACGTCTTTTCTTTAGAAATCTTGGGGAGCAGGTATGGCACGGTGAGTTAGTGAGAGCACCCGTCTCCCACCAATTTGGCTCGGGTTCAAATCTTGGATGACTCCATAAGTAGGATACGTTTGTGCTGGTTCTCTATTCTGCTCCTAGGGTTTTTCAAGAACTTTGGTAATCGCAGCGTTAAAGAACATAAATACAGCAGTGGCAGGGCCCAAAGACACTAAGATATAAGATTTTTATCCTTCTGCTCAATAAGCGAGTTTCTGGTTCCAGAACTATGAATTGCCTTAGAATGGATTGCCTGGGTTGTTTTTCCTTCAAAAATGGAAATGTTGCTTGTGTTCTACAGGGTCCAAAAAGCAGAAACGACGCCATCCAAGATACTTGAAACGTGGAACGCCGAATTTTGTTGTAGTTCCAAAAGGTACACGATAATCTTATTTGGTTAATCACACTTACATTTGTTGTCTGACTTCCTTTTTGCATCCTTGGTTATTAGCCGACTAGTTCTGCAGATGTAAACTTTACACTACTCAAGTTTTTTTTAGAGTTCTGGTGTCCTTGGCTTGCAATAGTACGATAGTTCATCCCAAAACACGGTTATAACCTTGTGACGTCTTCTTTTTTTAATTTTCGCTAACAACCTCGCCCCAGATGACATCCTTGGAACGGTGCTCTCATTGTACATGAATGACACTACACAATCTCTGCCCTCTTCAGAAGAGGTCTTAATTTGTACCTCTGATACGACCGCAGAAGAGGTGGGTATTCAAAAATGCTTGCTTTCCCTGGTTCACCGAAGGCCGTTTTCCACTAGTCGTAGGTTGACTCACTGTCAGACTCTTTGCTCATCAACCATACTTAAGAACTTGAAAACAATCCAGCTGTAACGAGCATTTTTGAAGTTGGGAGATTTGAAGTTATTTTTAAACGTTCATCCAATCTATTGATTAGGAATTATCATGGATATTCATCGGGGTGCATTTTTCAAATCTGGTTTTGACTGTTAAGTGGATTGGTAAACATGAGGTAGGGCCTTGGTGTCAAGCGGTTTACATCGTCCCAATCGCTCAGAAAACCTGTAATAGTGGCCCAAAACACCGCTTCACGGTATCAAGGTAATCCCCCTTTTTCAGCTTATCCACTTCACCTACACTCCAGCGATTTGTGCACAACAATACGTGGCGGAAACCTTGTATTTCATTCGTTTATTTATTAATTCGTTCGTTCGTTCATTCATTTTGTTTTGTTCTATAGATTGAGCTGTTGTGGCGACGATCCCTGGGAGACCACGATGGTGGATTGTTTTGCTTGGCCAATGTTGATCTGCTGGACTACAGCGTTTCCCAAAAGGCTGCTGACACATTGAGCTTCTTACTGCAGGCACCCCAGTTCAATCGCAATGAAGGTGACCATCTCTCCTCATAATGGTTGATTTTGTTATTTAACTCTTTAGTCCTCTAGTAGACAAAGGTGAATGGAAAGTAATTAAGAACGTTGTTGTTTGCGAGGAATTAGCCTGATTGTTTAGGTGACATAAAAAGACAACTAGACGACACAAGAAATGAAATGATGAACATCATGAGGGTAACATGATGAGAATGATGAGTCTGATCACAAAGAGGTTATGTAAAAGAGGATGGTTGTAATGAATAGCAGAAGGATAAAGATTGCAGATAACTAGGCGACGAGATAAGGGTGATTAAGGGGATGAGGATGAGTACTAGCATAATGATAAGGGGACTGCAGAGGAAAAGGATTAAGAGAAGGTTGAGGATTGTAATGAGTATGAAGAACAGGGTAGGACATTAATGAGGACGAGGAGTGTGATAAGGATGGAGTATGAGATGGAGGTGTCTGAGGGGTTGAGGGAAATGAGAATTTGATGGAAGGGGAGGAAGAGGAGACATGAGGAATGGAATGGAGATAAGGGTGAAGAATATGATGGAGATGAGGATTGGGGATGCAATGAAAATTATGGTGAGGAATATGGCGGAGTACATGCAGCACAGGTTTGGGATGGAATGGAAATGAAGGTGAGAAATGTGATGCTAATGGAATTGGGGGTGAGGAATCGATCCTCGGGATAAGCTAGAGGATTAGGATGTGATGGGCGAGGATTCAGATACCTATTAGGAATATTATGAGATTAAGATTGAAGAAGAGAATGACGGTGAGTGAAACTGAGAGCTGACTCGAGGATATGCAGTAGAATTTGGTTGAGGATGAGTACTGAGATATTGATTTAATCTTTTTATTCCATCGTTTGTTCGGTACGCTTTTTCCATCGAATAGCAGAGGTTTCATTTCTGTTTAGAGCTGTCTCTCGTGGTAATTTGTAGCTCCGAAAATGAGGACAGAGCCCAAATGGCCGCAGCTCTTGATCAGTATAGGCTAGGGACTGTTCCACACAGCGCATCAACAAGGAAAATCAGTCAGTATCTGAAAACACAATTCAGCGCGTGCCCTCAGCGACATGGAAAGTTACGAGATTTGAGCCTGCCTTGGATATCTGCTGCCATGGTGGACAAGGAGAAGTAAGAGAGTCACAAAATTTACCGCATCGTTCATTCTTTTAGGGGCTATGTCATCTATTGTTACTAGTAACTTTTAAAAGCTGATAGACGTTTGGAATAAACGCAAGGTCACTCTATGGTGCAATTTTTCTCGAACGTTTCTGAAACCACTAAGTTTATGCGGTTGGGACGACAGAACTAGGAATGGATTATAGCTTGAAAGAATCCGATCCGACTTCTAGAAGACCTTTCTCATTAAAATGGAAAGTTACTTAAGATTTGTACCTTCGTTCAGACAGTCCTTGAAAGTGTCCCTTTCAAATTAGGTCTTGCCAATGAACACTGTTATTACAGATCGCTTTGCAATTGCACTTTCCTTTAATAGGTTGTCAGTGAGGCTTTTGTCATCTGAAATAGCAGGATCTGGCAAGACATTGGTGGTTCACCGACTATGTGAAAGCTTACGTGAACTGCCAAATAATGACGCTGTTATGCGTTATCTCGAGGATATGGATGCGGATGTGCCGCTGTGTGTCACGGTACCCATTTATGGGCCTGCTGTGGATCAGTGCTCTGTTGTGGAGTGCTTGTTACCGCATATGATTATTCCTGACTTGCCACTCTCCCGGATATTTCATCTTGATGTGCACCAATCGGTAGGTTGTTTTCTCATCCGAGGACACCGTATTTTATTTAAGTATTTTGCTTTTATATAATAAGTCAGAAGACGCGCGAATTTTTCACGAATTTACTGGCCCTGATAAATCAGTCGTTGTTGACCAATCAGAGGGCATGCATCGATTTTGTTATTACATAAATGTCGTTATACTCACTAGTGCTGTGGGACTTATTATATGTTGAAGTGAAGTTAGCAGCCAAAGCAGAAATATCCACATCCGACTGGGTAAACTGTAGAATGGGATCTGAACAATACACATCTCAGCAACTTCATGAGTTATCCTTGCTGGGAATGAGTTTAAAGGAGACTCTCAACTGATGGCAGAAGGAGGTGTAAAGTACAGCAGAGGATTGGTGTGTTATGTAGGCTCCTTGTTTTGGTAACGAGGTATTGTAAACCAACGCCAGCACTTAACCGTCGATGTAGCTCATTAAGGAGTGTTGCTGCTGTTACGCTTTGTGGTTGGTTAAGAATGCTGTACCTACTAAAATCTACGAAGTAGTTTTTAAATATCTTGCCAGTAATTTATGTGGGGATGAAGTAGGTAACTGTTAATGGGAACTTGGCCTATTGATTAATTTGACTGGTACGCGGTAAAGAATGATACGCTAGTGATTATCAAGCATTCCCAGCAAGGGTCTACCATACTGCATTTGTACAGGTTACCAGTGGTCTGGACACGCTTCTATTCAATCTCCTGGTCTTGGGTGTTTTGAAGAGTAGTAGTGGCCAGGTCTGGAGGAGGAGGATGTCAGATCTGTATGTCATTGAACTAACTACAGGACCAGCACAGGGCATAGTTGAAACAGTTCAAAGAGCAGTGCCGCTCTTCAAGGCGAGTACCAAAGGGGATGTTTATTCAATTTTGACAACCAGAATCATTCCTAAATCTATCAACCTATCCAAGATGTGAGGGTGTGGAGGGAGGTTAGCAGAAAAGGAAAAGTCTTTATTTTATAAGTCAGGGTTTTATGAAACTAATTCAAGTAGTTTTTCTCTTGTGGGGTAATTGCTGTGTAGACCCCAATTCCCATCTGCACAAATAAACCTAAGGAACTTCCAAGTACTATGGAAACCGAAATATTAATTTATTAACCTGGATCCATGGCCAGCGTAATAAAGAATACTGCCAGAAAGGTGGACTTCAGTGGAATTATTTTTAACCGTTTATGCACGAGACAAGCGTGAATCCCTTTTTCGTTTCACTTAATAGCATGCGGGTACTAAGGAGGGAATGTCCAAGCCTTTTTACAGCCTTCTCCCTACCATTTACTGCGGAACGCCAAGGCAAACTTTGTTGCAGCTGGCACAGCATCAAACGGGTGAGAAATGGATATATGTGTGTGGTTGATCCTATTTGAGAAGGTAGCTCATTCCCAATATTGGGGTTGCTGTCTTCATCCTGAATACTCAGTGGCGGCAACATGAGTAGGTGTAATATTCAGAAGAAACTTCCCAGTTGCCGAAACATTGCTCTAGCCGTCAGGCGTAAGCTTTGGTCTTTGCTTAATGAGACCTTTTGAGGTGTACTAAAACTTGCAGTGGGACATGGTCTCATTTGTAAGCTTATCGCTGTCGATGCGGTTTTGCCGGCACGATGCTGACCAAGACTGTTACCTGAACCGCGTCGTTTTAAAGACGCTGATAAAATTGGAGCGCTTTGGAAATGATGCGGTTTCAGTACCTAAAGTTGTGGTAGTCGGCAAAAGAGAATCTGACTTTCTTACATGACGCTACCTTTTTAGGTACAGAGAACCTTAATCCTTTGTTTGACGATGGTGAATTTCGAAGTTCGTACGTACAGCGTGCATTCCAGTACCTGAAACTGTCGGAGTCGGCGAAAGAAGATCTGGATCATTTTTGGTTCGTACCTGGCCATGTGATGGGTGACTATGCAGACTGTTTAGAGACACTAACCAGGTAAAACTTCACCCAAGACTATTAATATTCGCAAATCAGTGTCTTGTTTCTTGAATGAAGAGTCAAAAGACGAATGCTTCAGAAAAAGTTACACTATCGGAGAAAGAAAGGATGATCGTTGAAAGCCCTAGCACGAACGTGGATAAATCAATCAAAGATAGTCACTTGCACTAAAGCTTGTTTTAATTGTGGGAGGATTGAACAACTTTTTGGAGGTCAGTTTCTGTGAATAGCCAGCGTGGGATGGATGTGGTAGTTTGGCTTATGTGGTAGGATGGCATATGTGGGCTGAGTTTGTTGGTTCTCTTCTCTGCTCCGAGAGGTTTTTGTCCGTGTACTCCGGTTTTCCACTCTCCTCAAAACCTAATATTTGACATTTGATTTGCTAGCCTGACTTGTTAATTGTCGAGCGTTTCATACATGAGCCCCAGGCTCGGAGGATTGGGCAACCACTCCCTACGCTTTCGACGTTAAATAATTTGTATTTGTATTTTTTATTTTATTTTAGCTTTGGAAACAATGTTTGTGCAAGTGGCCCTCCCTCTTTCGAGTTAATATCAGAGCTCAGTTTCTCACCAGAAGTGTATTTATCTTTTTTACTCATTGTCGTATGGGTTGGTGAGAGCTGGGTAAATTCACTTTCTAATATGGTCTTGTTGCTTTGCGTTTTAAGTTATATTTCAATAGCTTCGAGGCATAGATGACTCAGGGATATGCTTGTTGTCCTTCAGAAATTGTGGTATTGTGGATCCCTCATGGGCTGAATTGCGTCACTTTGTCAACTTCCTAAACTCGCAGCTCCAATCGTGTGAAGAAAGTACCTTCTGTAACATGGAACACGTTGGAGACACTTTAGAGGGATTCAGAAGCTTCGTGGTTCAGTTTATGATCCTCATGTCACGGGTAGGGTGCCTTTAATTTGCGTGTTGCTCCGAGATTAAGGTCACCTTTTTTAAGTGGGAAATATAATTGTTGATTCAGTTATGGCGTGGAAATTTTTTTACTTTACCCCCAGAGAACGAGGCAATGTGCATGTTATGATACTCTTACAACAATTATTTAAAAATAGGTTATTTTCTCTGGTTTGACGGAGTAACATTTTCTTCAAAACAATCAATACAAACTGAAAAAGCCAGGCTGGCGAAGTTTAATAATCCATCCCCATTCTGAATGAATGTTTAACTGAAATCATCTTCTGTTGTCTTTGAATGGATAGTGGTGTTACAAAACCTTTCCCCAGAAGCTGATTTTGAGTTCGTGGCGTTTGGGTGAAGATTGTAGTCTCAAATTCCATGAATGTTATTCGTGGTATTTTATGTTTCTTACGGATGTAATGAACGCATAGTGGCCACAGAACACCCTATTCACGTCTTTAATGTTACTTTTACAGGACTTTGCTACACCATCTCTAGATTCTACTGCCCGGCCTGTCGACCCTCAACTCATAGATGATGGTGACATGGATATTGACAGTGAAGATGATGATAATGATGAAAATGCGGCTGCTGAACTTGCGCAATTCTGTCTTAGAAGGAAGTGGGAAACAAGGTATTAAGTGATTACTTGACCTTTTTTAATCCTCGGAGTATTTCCTTCCCAAAAGCCTAGCTGAATCACTGGATTAAATATGGAATAGCAGTTTAAGAGTCGGTTTAATTGGCATTTTTGCTTTTTTCTTTTCTTTTTTTCCACAGTTCACATCCTTACATATTCTTCAACCAGGATCGCATAACAATGACGTTTGTTGGTTTTCACATCGACCGAAATGGCAATTTGATTGACCCAGACCGTCGTGTTATTATTAAGCGTAATTTGATGTCAAGACGCTTGCGTACTGGTCTAACTGTCCAATTCCAATTTGGAAACCAGGGAATGAACTTCGAAACCAGTTACGAAACTTGGAGCAAGTAAGTATAGGACTTACTTCGCACAATTCTTGGAGAGGATTAAAGCAAAGCTCTAACGAGTTTAGTAACAAAATTTTTAGCATACAACTATAGTTTGGAAAGATTTATGAACGAGGGGGCTGTTGGGCATTTGCGAAACGGTCCGATCTGTAACGGATTTACAATGGCTTGTTACACTAACTGCTCGTCATTCTAAATACCCGTACAGATCTCCGCTCATATTGTCTATCACTACAAGAGCTGTCTTGAATTGAGTACCGTAACACCAGAGCAATGACACTACACAATCGAAAAAAGGTGCATACAATTATATGAACGAGTCAACAGATTTGAGGTTTGCTTTGTATTGGTTCAGAGAAAGTGTTGGATACAGAAAACAACACAGAATGTGCTTGAAGACCTTATCTGATACTCGGCTTGATGAGACAAGTTGTCTCAAACTTCAAAGATTAAGCAACTTAACAAAAACTATAAAAGAGCACATGGCTTTAGGGGCGCCCTCTTATCAGATGATTCGTTCCCATGGGGGCATACTGGATTGGCGATCTAAACATAATAGAAAGGTGCAGGATTTTGTAGCCAGTGGCTTGGTCTAGTAATTAAAACGAAAGGAGAAAATAACTATTCTAATGCGACTCATAATTATTTTATTCCTTCTAGGGGAGAAAAGATTGAGAAGCTTTGTGGCGTTATGGGTGTCGAGTGGCCATTTGACCCAGATGATTCTTACGAACTCACGACAGACAACCTTAAAAAAATTCTCGCCATCCACATGCGCTTTAGGTGAGGTGAATTATTTGAGGTTATCAAGTCCTTCCCCTTCAGTTGGGTATGACATAAATTGGCATGCTAAAATTCACACTGTGAGTTATCAAAGTATTTTGCAACGTTATAGAGGGGCTATATCACGGGACTTTGGCTGCAGTTTTCTGGTCAAACCTGTACAAGAAAATTTTCGCATTAACTTTTCACAAAAATCTTCCCTTATTACCTGTCCTCCAGGGTAAAATAGTCCTTCAAATTTAGGAGAAAGATATTGGGTATTTCTTGGAGATAAGGTGCGAGAATTTGAAAAAAAAAAAAAAAAAGAGCGTACTTTGTCCACGTTGCAATCCAATTCCATATTTGGCATCCTTAACAACATAAGACAGTTAATAGTCTTAGTGCATTCACTGTGTTAAGGAAACAAACTGAACTATCATTTTTAGGTTAACACTGATTTAAAGACAACTTTTACCGTAAAACTCAGAAAACCGTGAACGCCTGAAATATTTTAGGAATATTGATTGTTATGTGACCAATCGCAGAATAGCGCGGGGCCTGAGGAAACCTCAAAACCACAAACTAATTACCGCTGATGTTCAAAGTTTTGTAAGTTTTATATTAACATTTTATAGTGAGACTAAAATGGCGGGACATGGCCCCTTCATTACCATCATTGTCGTTTTCCTAACGAAATTGTCTATTAACGGTATGGTCTTTTAAGTCAAAAAATTATGACCATGATATGGACGACATGAGTTCATTTCTCTGAAAGCCATAAATTTCTTGGTCAACGGTGACAAAAGTTTTGAAATGCAATAATTTTAAAATGCTGTATCAAACATTGAGTTAACATTTGGTACTTTGGAAAAGGTTCTGTTTGCCAAAGGTTCAAAGGGCCAAAGGGGCTTAATCCTATAAATAAAGGTTATATTGACCGACTTCTAAAACTTAGGCTGTTAAGGTCGCTAATTTGGAGGTTCGTGAGTTGTTTGTATCTGAAGATGCGGTATTCCAGTGGTCATCATGGGTGAAACTGGTTGTGGCAAAACCTGTCTGATACGTTACATGTGTGGCTTGCAATCCGGGCCTGGAGGACCAAAGAATATGTTGCTCATGAAGGTATATACACGGCAAATTAAAGCCAGAAGGTCATTCGTGAATCACATGTAGAAAATAGGTTTACGTGTTCTGAAGAAGATGATAATTTGTATGCACAATGGTGCATACAAAGCCAGGGAAAAACGTCTCCATGAACAACTCGGGCGAGATTTTAACCTTAGTTTTGCTTTATGGTTAATTACCAAGTCTTTCCCAACAGACTATTACAGATGGAAACCATGTGTGCACCCCCTCAAAACAGCAGAGCCCTTTGGACTCAATGGGGTGGATCCCAGTGCATTTGGCACTGGTATCCCATAAGTCACTGTAGTTTTTCGTAAGGTGTTGTATCGCAGTGGCTAGTTGTATTTGCCAATTGACGAGGACTTAGCGAAGTCGAAAGGCCATTGCCCATAATACCAGAACGTGGAGCTGTATCGTGGTTGGTTTTGATCTTGTCCGACTGTACATCAAGAGATGTCTGCATTTTTCTCAGTCGTCCCAATCAACTGCGAGTGCAAGACAAAGTGGGCGGCGGACTACAATTGTGCAGTTTTGGAAGACATGGAGAACCATTCTCCTCCTGGGCCAAGTTGTTCGAAGCAGGGTTAGCGCTAACCCCGTGTTAAGTCCGATTAAAACCATAGGCTGTCATAGCACTTAACCGGGATTACCGCTAACCTTCCTTCGAACAACTCGGTCCTGGTGTATAACTTCCCTACACTGGAATTTTGTTATGCCTTGAGTTAACATGGCCTCCATAGAGATTAAAAAGCCGACGTTTCGAGCCCTTTCGTCAGGAAAAATGTTACCAGAATGATCCGTGTTACTGACTTTTAACGTTGTACTTTCTGTGTGCCGTGTTTGTTCCTTGCAAGGCCACTACTTTCAAGACAAAACTTGTTTTTGATAGGTTCACGGTGGGACAACCTACGAGGACATTGCGAACAAAGTGGCGAAGGCTGAAGAAATGGCGAAGCTTAATGAAAGGCTTAATATAGACACTGTGTTGTTCTTTGATGAAGCTAATACCACTGATGCATTGGGAATGATCAAAGAGGTTATGGTGGATCGCAGGGTTAATGGCAGAAAAATTGAAGCCAAAAGGTTGCAATTCATTGCAGCCTGCAACCCATACAGAAAGTAAGAGAGCGATTTATTATATACCATTGCCAAGAAGAAGTCAAAACAAACAGTAAGGAGGGATCTTTTTAAGGGAAGGATAAGACAGGGAATTTTATCCCTGCCCTCCCAATAACCTTGTGTTTTAATATTTTTTTTCTCACAAAAATGAGCGATAGAAAGTTTCGACATTTTCATGTTCAAAGGGTTAAGGTCAGTTCGTGCTGACTTCTCATCATGGCTCGGTGTTTACTCAGGCTAGGTATGGCGGAAAATTGCTTCAAAACACGTAAGAGAAACATGGAGGCAGAGGCAAATAAAGTAGCGGATAACCAAAGAGGAGAATGGAAAAGGAACCTGTTCTTCTTTAATTCAAGCAGCCGGCATTTCTAGTCTATCAACTAAAGCCCAACTTTGCCTTGAGAATTTATTTACTTCTTTCTGTTACAGACATACGGAAGAAATGATCCATAAACTGGAATCAGCTGGTTTGGGGTACCATGTTGCAACTCAACAGACGCGAGATCGGCTTGGTAAGACGTAATCATAATGGTGTGACATTTTAGATATGGATTATATTCAAAGTCCGGGTGGCGGGGGGGGGGGGGTGAGGGTAGTTTGTCAGGCTGCTTGTGGCGCAAATTGCATTCCTGCCATTAGGAAGCATATTCTATTCATACATGTCCCCATTCCCTTACCTGAAAACTAGGGGTGGTCAGTACTGGAAATATGTTGTCCATAGTGGTTCTTTAAAGACGATAGAATGACTGTTGATTGTGGAATAAGCGTTGCCATTGAAAAATACTGTCTGGTAACTGTCGAGTAAAAAGGTAAGTGTTTAACGATCAACACAAATGTTACGCCTTGTACTTCTTAATATCCATTGACTTTTGTCTAGCGGCACAAGATGGTGCTGGTCAATGTACTTCATTTTAATTATCAGACTGAGCCAAAGTGGATTTACTTCTCATTGTTAAACCTCTTTATTCTGGAATGTGAGAGTCATTCAATAACATGGCATCTCGGTACTTCTGTGATTATTTTAGGTCGCATTCCTCTCCGTCATCTGGTTTACAGAGTACATTCTTTGCCGGCGAGCATGCGTCCTTTGGTCTGGGACTTTGGTCAACTGACACCTGAAATTGAGAAGCTGTACACCAGTCAAATTGTCAGCAGATTTGTAAGTTGATTGTAGACTCTACGATTGGCGCATAGTTTCCCTAAAAGAGGTCATGCAATAGAGAATACAGCAAAGAGAGAGACCTCGTCAAGGCCTCAACGTTCTACTGTACTGTGCGCAAAGAAGCACTTTTCGCACTTTCCTTCTCGGCGAAATATCCAACTGGGTTGTATTTACAAAAACGTTTCGTATGCATCATTCTGTAGTAAACTTCCCATGGCATTTGTTAAGAATATTTCGAACAAAAATTGGGCAAGCTATCAAAGGAAAATGATGTTGTCTTTTCCATTGCAATAAAAACTGAGGTTCTTGAATTTTAGCGGTACTGAATGGGATATGGATTATTAGAAACATGATTTTTTTCTGTGTGTGTTTCCAACCTTTTTCACAAGGTTCTTCAAGAAAAACAACTCCCAGGTGACCTGCAATTGGTAAAGGCTCTGACAGAGGTGCTTACTGCTTCACAGCGTTACATGAGAGATCAGACGGTATGTTTCCCTTAGTTTTGCGAAAACGCCCAGGCAGAGTCAAGCCGCTGCCTAATATGATTGCCAGGTTTAACACGATAACACGTGGTAAACCTAGCATAACGTATTTAGGGCCTTTCCTGTGGGTAAAGCTGAGTGAAGACATCATGTTAGAAATCCTCGGTATTTTTAACAATTGCATCAGATCAATGAACTTGAGTGAATTAATTAGTGATAATTGTCAAAACGTTTTTTCATATAGCAATTGATACGTCTTACCTCTTACGTCTTCTATAACTCAGTTCATAATAAGTTGATTTCATGGCCTAAGAATTTTTTTACTTTGATACATGGTAGTATATGAGGATAGGCCAGCCAGGTGTCCCCAATTAGCATGCTGTTGTACTTCAGTAGAGGGTCGATGGTTAGCGCTAACCATCGGTTGAATCCTATCAAAACCTACTAATAAGATGTCATGGTATTTATCGCGGGTCAGGGCCAACTTTGGTTCGAGCAACTCGGCCCAAAATGATTGACGCAATAATAAAGGCATTTCATTCATTCACTCACTCGATATCTCGCTTGCTCGTTCGTTCGTTCGTTCGTTCATTCATTCCTGGATTCATTCACTCATTCATTCATTTATTTTATTTTATTTTTTTAAGTATCTGCTTTTAACTCTCTCTGTTTTTGTCAGTTTTCCTTTGATCACTCTTAATCTGAGGAACACCTTAATATAATTTGACTTTCTCTCAAATCCCCACGCAAAGTTACCTCCTCAAACCGGGGAGCAGGTACCCCTCACCAAATATTACTCATCTTCAAATTGATTACTCAGGATGAATGCAGCTTTGTCAGTCTTCGTGATGTTGAACGTGCAATGAAGGTCATGGTTTGGTTCTACAATCACCGTGAAGCTCTCAGCCCCCTGATGGAAGAGGAAAGTGATGATAACGATGATGAGTATCCCAGTGAGGACGAAGTTGACGACGAGGAAGATGTTGATTTCAATCGAGTACGTAAAACTGGAAGGCTGGAAAGTGATGATAACGATGATGAATTTCCCAGTGAGGACGAAGTTGACGACGAGGAAGATGATGATTTCAATCGAGTACGTAAAACTGGAAGGCTGGAAAGTGATGATAACGATGATGAATTTCCCAGTGAGGACGAAGTTGACGACGAAGAAGATGTTGATTTCAATCGAGTACGTAGAACTGGAAGGCTGGAAAGTGATGATCACGATGATGAGTTTCGCAGTGAGGACGAAGTTGACGACGAAGAAGATGTTGATTTCAATAGGGTACGTAAAACTGGAAGGCTGGAAAGTGATAACGACGATGATGAGTTTCCCAGTGAGGACGAAGTTGACGACGAAGATGATGATGATTTGAATAAGGTGCGTAAAACTGGAAGGCTTTTTTGGTTTTGTGTTCACTATTGATTACTATCCCTTCGGCGACTGGTGGTGATCGCATTCTCTTCCTGTCGACAGTGGAACATAATCGCAACTCAGCAGCATGTAAGCTTCACTGATCGCCTCTACAGTTGGCCCCGGGCAATTAGAACCCTCAGTAATTCGAAGCTCGCGCTAATTTGAAGTGGTTTTCTTTCCCTACGCCCGATAACTCGACTCTTTCCTTTTAACGTTCGAGTCGTTTTTAGATAGCGAGTCCAGAGTTTTTACAACATCAGACGTTCTGGTCAAGAGCTAAATCTGATATGGCTATTTTGCTCTCACTTTACATGTGTGGCTAGAGTATCATTTCAGCGGTTCCCAACTGTAGACGATACTGTTTCAAGAAAATGATTGAAGAGAATGTGACTGGAGCGCGTTTTAACTCAATTCCGTGCAATTGTCAAACTTTTTATGTAGCCTCTTGATGAAGTCACGCGTGCCCTTGTACTTTCCCTCGGTGTTTGTTACCAAGCGAGGCTTCAATACAGAGAACCCTTTCGTCGTGCCGTAGCTCCAAGCTTTTCGCACCCTTGCCAGTTACCTGGTGGACACAGACGCATCCTCAACGAAGTTACAAGGTATTTGTGGGAGATTTGTATTTCCAATAACAGGGTTTCAAGGGGTATTTGGGATAAATACTGCGAGCTATTTTTTTAAAAACACGAGACGCGAAGGTATTTATCCCAAATAACCCACAGAAACCATGATATAATTTGTTTAAACCATACGGCAAAAAATGCTGTCCTACATTACGTTAGCATGAGCAGACAGCATTCTTTTTATTTTAAAAGCTCCACATTGTCAGATTTTTGTTTTCGAGATGGGCTCACGCGACACTAGCCAAATATGGGAGTCGAAATACCGGTTCTTGTGTGTTTCAAGTATTTCAAATTTATATTTTTAAAATCAATGAAACTGCATGCACCTGTAGCATACGCAGAAAACAGAACGAAGGCGTATGTGCCGACTTTTGCCAAGATCCAAATAATCTTTAATGCTTTTTTTAGAACAAGATCAAGTTTACAGTTATGTCCACTTCCAAGACAGCAGAAAACGTTTTCCAAATAAAACCCAGCGACGTATTGCTGTTAGGTGGGAAACGTACTACGTGATATGTATTTGTAACTCGGTGATGACCAACAATGATTGAAGACATTTTACACTGGGGAAACGTATTCATTTGAATCCTTGAAGACGACACGCGGTTAACATATTTTGTTGTGACGGCTACACCATGATTAAAGACAAAAAGCACTCGTTATCTTCTGGTGATAATTTTAAGCCATGGTTTTACTTATAGATATTCTTCTTTCTTGTGAAACAGTTGTCAGAAAGCAGTGTTGAATGTGCTGAAGTTAGGTCAGAATATCGCACGCAATGCAGCCTTGAGCGAAAACGTGTTCATGATGGTGGTGTGCATCGAGCTTAGGATTCCACTGTTCGTGGTTGGCAAGCCAGGCAGCTCGAAATCTTTGGCCAAGACTGTTGTGGCTGATAACATGGAAGGAGATGCCTCGAAATCAGACCTCTTCAAGACTTTTAAACAGGTAAATGTGGAATGGGATTTTACAATACTGTCAGCTGGAAGGTTAGGTTTTAATGGGGTGTCTAAATTGATTTGATGTTTGCTTTTGTTTTGCATTGCAAGTGGGCGGCATGGCCCAGTTGTTAGATCGCTGGATTTGCATGCGGGTGCTACGGGTTCAAACCCCGTTCTGACCCCCGATTGGACTTGTCTTCGGTGTTCCTAAATTCAATTTCATCACGCTTTTATATAGGGTTTCTTAACGCTGTTATGGGCCCTACAATCTTCAAGCCTTAAATACCACCGTGTTTAAATAATATAAGTTGCGAAAACTGCTCGTTGCTTGCCCACATTAAGCTGGTGACACACGGTTCAACATTGTGCAACTTTTGTTGCTCAACAAATTTTGAACAATGTTGCAGCAACTTGTTGAACGGAATAGAGCTTTTCTCTATTTTCGCTCAACTCCGTTCAACAACGTTCAACGTGTTGAATGACCTATTTCAACATTCAAAGTCGCATGACACACTCTTCAACATTCGTTTTGCATGAAGCGGCAACATTTGTTGATCAACAATTGTTGAACCGTGTGTCACCGGCTTTACGTCCGCCGGGTATCTCGTCATGTTCGCGTTGCCTTGTGATCGATTCATTTGTCCTGTTTTAGCAACACAGGGACAATACCGTGCTATTTTACTAAGAGATTTAAAACCCCAGAGGTCTCTTTTCGGTTGATGGCAGCCGCAAGTAAAACGGCCAAAACCCCTTTAAATGACTATTTTAATGCCCAGAAACTGTTCATAGATGTTTTCAGCAGTCGATGGCCAAGAAAGAGATTGTTGAAAAGTTCGGACCTACATTTTGATATTTTGCCATTGTAATACATAAAACCGGTAACAACATATTTTGGCTCATCGTTCTTTTCTAGAATCACTATGATTTATGACATCAGATATGTAGAAAAGATGTATATTATGAACAAAGGTTCGAAGTTTAAATGGAAAAATTACAAATTTTGACCAAAAATTGTTGTAACCTCCGTGATACTGTTCGTCCAGGGCCATTATGCAATGTTGTTTTTTTTCGTTGAACTGAATGACTGCAATTTTTTAAGTCAGTTTTTGTGGAGCTTGATTTTGAGTTGGCTCTCCATTAATTAATCCAGCCTGCCACTGGTTATATCTGAATCCAGGTTCATATGGTGTCATACCAGTGCAGCCCACTGTCAACTGCTGAGGGGGTAAAAGCGACCTTTCGTCAGTGCAGCGAACTGCAAAAAGGCAAAAACCCAGACAAGTACGTTTCCGTTGTGGTATTAGACGAGGTTGGTCTGGCTGAAGATTCCCCTCTGATGCCACTTAAAACGCTTCATCCGCTGCTTGAGGACGGAGTGAGTTCGACCGATGACATCATGGAGGATGAAAGAGTAGCCTTCATTGGTATCTCAAACTGGGCTCTTGATCCTGCAAAAATGAACCGAGGCATTATGCTGTCGCGTGGTCTGCCAGATGAACGGGAATTGGTAGACAGCGCTATGTAAGTTAAGTCTGCCTTGATTCGTGGGAAAATCTTTGGCAACTAAAGAGGAGGGTCTCTTTATGCCTTAAGGTGGCGCAAAGTAGTCGCAACACTTTCAAGAGTGCTTTTTGTTGGAGGAATTTGTAGTATGACGTAAGACTTTCACTTAGCGAGCGGTATTTTGGTACCATGTGGAACACCAGTTATTTTTCAACAATACCGGGTCATTATCTGGACGTGATAAGTTGCCATGGCAAAGAAGGAAAAATCTGCTAAAGCACCCGGTTGAATTTTGTGGGTGAACTCCTTTTTTATGACCGGAAAATATTTAGCCGGCCAAAGTGAAACTTTTGGACAATTTTCGTATGGATGATGACTCTTTAGTTCAATAGGGTGCATTATTACAGTCAAGACTGTAGTCTCCCTTATGGCCCTATGAAACTAAGCTACAACATTTCTAGTTACAGACATTTAAAATACTAAAATAACAAGATACTAAGGTATGATAAAACTTAAGATCACATTAATAAAAAACTAAAACATTCTGTCAATCTTAAAGTTATCAGGTGTAAATTTACGCATGATACAGTCATCGCTAATATTCTTCAACAATTGAAGAGCATAAAAAAAGAACATTCGCTTCGTGCTGTTGTTACGTGGAATAGGAAGGCGATAAGGCATCCGAGATCTTGTATCATGTGAGTTGCAGTATTTCAATGATAATAATTTCTCAGAGAGGTAATCAGGAGCACGTCCATTTAAACAAAATTAAACTTCTTTCAATACAGATGTGGGTAATAGGTAGCCATCCAAGTTTATAAAATAACGGTAAAGTTCTAGCCTGGAAAAGAGCATCGAGGATAAGACGAGCACATCGTTTATGAGCTTTAAAATTTCATCCGATAGTCCTGCATTACAACGTGCCCAAACTCATACACAGTACTCAAGAATAAGTTTGATACTAGCATTGAATAGAATTATACGATTTTTAATCGGCAGGAATTTTTTAATGCGAGATTTTTAATGAGGAGATTCATTGCAACCTTAAGTTGTTAAATTAAATGTTCCTTTGTATCTTTTGTAGGGGTATTTGTTCAAGTGACGAACGGGTGAAGAGTTTTGTTGCTCCACTCATGACTTCACTTGCCGAAGGATACAAAAATCTCTATGAAAGTCAGAGAGATTCGGAAGCTCTCCGTGAGTCCAAAAAGGACGAGTTCTTTGGACTTCGGGATTTCTACAGGTAGGAATATGTAAAATTTCTCATATTCTCAAGTGCTGTCGTATTTTTCACCAGCTGTGCCTGGAGCCTGTTATAACTACTACTCTGTTGTGTCATCTTTTGACAAGTTTTCCCTTTCCCTATTAGCTTGGTTAAGATGGTGTATAAAATGGCAGAGGAGCTTGACCAGGAACCCGGTTGGCCGGAGATCGAACACGCTATCAGACGAAACTTCGGTGGATTGGATGAGATAGACCCCGTGGCAATCTTCAGGGAACATTTCTCAGCTACAAGGACGCAGACTGTAAGAACGTGCTAAAACCTCTTCTTTTGTGACCATTCTAAAAGGACAGTACCACGAGTCACATCATTTGTTGGTACATTTACTTATGAATGACATTCTTCTGCAGGACTGAGAAGAACAGACAAAGTGAATGTCAGCAGGGAAAGTACGACTTGGAGACGTAGAGTCAGACCTTGATAAAATTATGCTCGTTTTCACTTTTTGGATGTATTTCCACAACAAAACAAATTGCAGTAAGCGGGTTCGTGAAAAGCCGGAGGCACTTTTTTTTTCTTCGATGTTGGAATGGGCAGCGATCCTTTCCTGAGCTTTTGAAAATGATGTTAAAATGGAATATAAGTTAGTTTACACTTTGAATGGGTCGTACATTGAACTGAAAACAAAGTAAACAAGGTGGTTGAGTTGAGCTTGTTGTGTTGTTTTATAGAGGGGACAAGACCGCGATGCGTTCTCAGCAATGAACCTGATCAAAGCCAGTCTTGAGCGTCAAATCACCAGAGGGTAAGATCCAGTGTGTAAAGATCAAGTATGAAATGAGTGGTTGTATCTCTTCAGTCGTATGGATCATTTCGAGATAAAGTCCATTTTAAACGCTTTCTGTATAGATTCTCTTCAACTATTGCTACGGGCGTCTTTGGTGTGATAACGTTGAAAGCCATGAAGTGTTCTGGAGTGTTTGTTTAGTCGTAAAGACTCGATTTACTACTGCCCTATCTCATTCGAAAAGGAAGTCACCCTTTTAACCCATGGCGAGGGAGTGATTATTGCCAAACAATTATTTGCTACAGGGCCACAGATAATAGTGAGTTGGTTTCTCAAGCCATTCGATGACTGCCGTGAAAAACGTGTTGTATTCTTTTCAGTAGTATGACTAATGCGTTGCTTCATTACGATGCCGTGATGCCAAATTGTTTACGGTCTCTTTTAGTTTGGTAGCGGGATGGTTTAATGCCATTACACTCTCCCGATATGATTGTTCCTTTTTTCCTTCCATCTTGACAGAGAAAGCCGATACTTGTTGGTGCTCACGGAGAACTACGCTGCTCTGCCAATCGTCCAGCAGGAATTGCACCGCAAAGGGGAAGAACCTGTGGTTATTTTCGGGAGCAGCTTCCCTAAAGACCAGGAATACACACAGGTGCCAAGAATGAATTAACAAATAGAAAATGCTTTTGCTTTTGTATCACTATGCGATATCGGGGAGATCGCGACAAATTGGCCACACTAGCCTCATACACTTTTCCATCCACATTTCAGGTCTGCCGGGACATAAATCGAATCAAAGTGTGCATGGAAACGGGGCGGACGGTTATTCTGTTGAACCTCGAGAGCCTGTACGAAAGTCTTTACGATGCGCTCAATCAGGTAAGAAACGATGCTCTGTGAAGGGCCGTATTTTCACTGTGTTTTCACCTGTTCCTTGTCTGGCCAGCGATAATTGTGATTGTTACTCGCAGTATTATACTTCAAGTAGACTTCGATTTGGAAGCGACCATCTTTCCAGATCAAGAAGGGAGGCTCTCCGCCATCAAAGTCTGGCTTCAAGTTACGTGTAGTCTGTCAACGAATATCCTTGCATGATTTTAAAGCCACGTGAAGGCTGGTTACCCTTCGAGTAGTCTCGTAGAAACAGTTCTAGGCGTACTCTGGGACCTTTGGTCGCTGTAAGTCGCCTTAAGTCACATTAATTGCATAACCACACCACACCTTAAAATTAGCCTAAAACAGTTGACAATGAGTGAACAAAATAGTGGCAGATCAAGGGAGGCATCTTAATGTAATTGTGTTTTGGTTGATTTCCAAAAAAGAATATTGGGTGGGGCTGGGCTTGCCCCTCTCCCTTCTCTCGACACCAGTTTGAAAGGTCCTGATGAGCCTGGCGGACTCCCGCTGTAACACATAGGTTTGGCCGGGACACACAAGGGGACATGTAGCAGAAATAAGTGTTTGCAGGAATCATGTAGGTCCTGGTTAAATATCTGTGACAAGTCTTTTTTGTTAATTTTGCCTTACAACATGTGGCTCTGCTTTAGACACCACAAACAAGATCCTAGTCTCCACACGTTTTATTTTTGGCAAGATATTATTTCAGTTTGCTTGTTACAAAAACTTGCAATAAGAATGCTTCAGGCGAGAAATAAATGGCCTATCAAAAATAATCTGAAATTTAACCGAAAAAAAATTTGAGAAAACCACTAGGTGCCAGTCAGCAAGTTATGAAAAGTTCGTCTGTTAAAATTCAATCATAACAGCTGTTACACTTACTATACTGTTTTTTAGTAAGCAAATGCTGCAAAAGAACTAAAGAGTGAATTTTGCATAAATGAGAAAAAACTATCCTTCAGCTTTTGTTTTAATATATATTCATTACCATGGCAACAGTCCGCAAAGCAACCCAAACTGTCAAAAATATAAACCATTGTGGTAGCGCTTTTTGTGACCACGTTTGAGCTTTCATGCAAAAACAGCCTAAATATTGCAGTAGAGGAAGTATAAGTACTTAAAAACTGTGTTCAGCCACCTTAAATTATGAATAAATTAATACTTCTTGTAGCTATCAAAAAAAATTCCTCTTAGGGTGATAATTTGCTTTGCTTACATCTATGCTGTGATGCTCAATTTACTGTTACTCAACATATGATAATGAGTGGGGCATTGAGCATTATTGGAAACTTTTTTTTTTTAATTGAAACATATTTTTATACATGTTTGCCCCAAGAGCTAAATAAGCCCATCACGGGGGGCTCACACTTAAACTTTAAATTACAACATAGGATTAACACGGAGACGAACACAGACACAAGTTTTAAGTTTAATTATAATGACTAGAGGAAGAAAAAGAAAAACGGTTAGACTCTCTTATAAAGTGCTGAACATGAGAGAAAATTTCAATATTTTCACTATTTGTCAGTTCAGTTGAGCCAAACAGGAAAAGTTCAACTTTTTGTTTATTTGAATATCTAAACCATTGATCAGAAACAATACGAGCAGCAGCAGTGAGCAAATCAGGTCTGAGGGCAGCATAATTAGGACACTGTAAAAAAACTGAATTTTTGGCTCATAACCAAGACCACAGCTACAAAGAGGTGAAGACTTAACTGCGATCTTAAAGAGATAATAGTTAAGAGCACAAACATCTAGCCGCAGTCTGGCATGGGTTACGGAGGAAAACCTGTCAAGAGCATAGTCAAAAGGCAAAAAATATTCTGGAAGCTTATAATAGGTAACTAACGCTCTCTTAAAAGAGGCAATTGTATCAGATTCACAAATATCCAAGTCAAGATCGTTCCACATTTTGGTTGTAGAAGGGAAAAAAGACCTCTTATAGTGCTCCGTGCGCACTGGGAAATAAGTAAAATGTTGAGAGGATCGAAGAGTTAACTGAGTTCTCTCACAGACTCTAGGTGGGAGCAAATCCTTAAGATAAGACGGGCTCAAATTATTTACAATCTTAAAGTAGCAAACCAGTTTATGGATAGCGTATCTGATTTTCATATCCTCCCAACCCAACTCTTCCATAAGGCGAACCCTACTTGTTCCCTTGATGGCGCCTGTAACGACTTTCCCAGCTTCATATTGAACGGATTCAAGAAGTTCACTCTCACCATCACTGCAGCCGTCCCAAAGCACATTGGCATACTCCATAACAGGTCTGATGATCACTTTGTACAACTTTCTGAGTGTATCCCTGCCTACTTTATACCGGATTCCCTTCAACATGTTTAACCTTTTACTAGCTTTTTGATGAACGTTAAATATATGAGCTCTCCATGTCAGGTTAGAAGACAGTCTTACGCCTAGGTGAGTATGCTTGGAAACTTCAGAAATTTTATTTCCATTGTACAGTAAGTCGGGATGTATCGGTCTTATCCGTTTAGATGAGAACGTCATACATTCCGTTTTACTAGGATTAATTGTAAGGAGCCATTTCATAGCCCACCTTTGTATCGATTCGAGATCTTTATTCAATACCAACGCAGTATTATCAGGCGAAAAAATGAGGTGTCATCGGCGTAAAGTAAACACTTTGACTGAATTTCATCTGTTATATCATTAATATATATAACAAATAACAAAGGCCCTGTACCCGAACCTTGAGGAACCCCTGCTTCAATTTGGCGCCAATCAGATGACTGTCCGTCCAATACTACTCTTTTTTGACGATTAGACAAATAACTTTCAAACCAGTTAAGCAAAGCTCCCCTAATTCCTACTAATTTAAGCTTATAGACCTTTGTGCCAAACCTTGTCAAATGCTTTACTAATATCCCAAAAAACCATACGAACTTCTTTCCCATCCTCAACGGCTTGGTAAATTTGATGTACCAGATGAGATTAATTGATTTACCGTCGAGTCACCAGGGCGAAACCAGGACTGTAGACAGCTAAGATAGCCAATCTCAGGTAAGAAATTGTAGAGTCTGATAAAAACAATTTTCTCTAAAATCTTAGACAAAGAGCACAAAAGGGACACAGGACGATGATTCAATTTAGACTGGCGATCGTCTTTTTTAAACAGCGGAATGACATTTGTAAACTTCCATTTGCACGTAAAAACACCAGAAGACAAGGAGATATTTGCTAACTTTGAAAAAGAAGACGCTATACCACCAGAACAGAGTTTGAGAATGCGGTTCCCTATACCGTCGGGGCCACACGCTTTGCTAACGTCAACAATCGTGAACCTCGCGTTCCGTTGTAACAATATGAGACAAAATCGCATTATTTTGGAATGAAGGTTCCCTTTGGAGGGATGCAAACCTATCATCGACCTTGTTCTGATGGCAAAAATATTCATTTAATATTTCTGCCTTTTCTTGCGCATCAGTAACTTGCCTGGCTCCTTCAATTAAGGTGGAAACAGTAGATTGCATTTTTTCACCATAAAGTCCTTTCACAGAACTCCACCACGCCTTAACACCAGTTGTTGCATCTTGCAATTTCGCATTTGCTTTGTGAAAATACTTTGCCTTGTTCTTACGTATTAGTGTCGTAGTCAAGTTTCGCTGTTGACGTTATTTCTCCCAAGAAACTCGCGTCTTGCGCTTACAGTACAATTTCAAAAAGCGGTTTCGTTTTCTCATATCCATTCTAACAGAACTATCCATCCACGGCTTATCACGAGGCCTATTCGTAACTATCCTGCTTGGAATTTTGTCTGCACTATATCGTGGAAATGCTCGAACCAGGAGCTATAGATATCAAAATCTTCCAAAAATTGCAAAATTTTCCAAAAATTGCAAATCTTTTACGGAATCATGACTTGGTGGTTTGTAACAAACGCCGCAAAGAAACACGATACGATTGAGCTTTAATTCAATCCATAACACTTTAAGCTCATTAATTTCCAAATCATGCCTCCTTTTGAAACCAACAGAGGATGAGACAAAAAAAGAAACACGTATCCAATCGAACTTAAGGATAATAGCCAGGAACAAAACAAGGTTCATTAGAAACTGAACTATTTAGCCAAGTTTCTGACAGGCCAAAAATATGAAGTTGCTTTTGCATGATAATTGTAGCTACCTCCTCAAACTTTTCTACAACATTTCAAAAACTCATTAATAATTCATGAGCCTAACGGCCTATCAAGTCAGTGATAAAACGTCACGTGCATGAGCTTTATACCCGATAAAACACTCCTGGGCCGAGTTGTTCGAAGCAAGGTTAGTGCTAACCCGGGATAATTACTATGACAACCTATAGGTTTTAATAGGACTTAACCCCGGGATAGCACAAACTCTATTTCGAACAACTCGGCCCTGGTTAGTATTCTTTATATAAAGAATACTAATAAGGCATAGCTTGTTTTTC
This sequence comes from Astreopora myriophthalma, assembly GCA_014634185.1. Taxonomy (NCBI): domain Eukaryota; kingdom Metazoa; phylum Cnidaria; class Anthozoa; order Scleractinia; family Acroporidae; genus Astreopora; species Astreopora myriophthalma. The sequence goes on along the minus strand of BLFK01001148.1, from coordinate 29,822 downwards.
TTGTATGCCAATAATTTTCCTTGCAAAGTCTGAACCATTGTTCAGACTCCAGAGGGACACGCTTTTTGTGGAATGTTTTTGAAGCTGTTCAAAAAACTCGCAGCACGTGTTTTATCACGTCAAAAACCCGATAAAACACTCCTGCTCGTTTTTTAAACATTACTTAAACTACAAACGTTTAAGCGGCCAATGTTGAGGGAACAAGTACGATTCGGTCCAGGATTCGATTCAGTGTCACAACTGAACAAACAAAATTAGCGCTAATAAAACAGCAATATGCAAAAAAACAATTGCTAGAAATAATGGCAACGCGAAAGTGTGTCTGGACATAACGAATGTACCACTATTAGAGAGATCTATCGCTGCCCTATAAATGAGATCTACTCATCGACAGTAGGCCAGAAAAAGAAAAATCTTCTGCAAATTAGCAATTAAAAACTGTGCTAAAAAATGGTCGAGATTTTGGGAAAGAAATAGAACTTTTTGTGGAGACTTTTGATCAGTTGATATTATGTGAGTTAAGGACAATTAAAGCACTTTAAGTTGCCTTAAGTCGTGTAAGGTCGCCGTAAGTCACCTTAAGTCGCCTTCAACCGCCTGATTTTTTGGGCACATTTTTTCTTAAGTCGCCTTAAGTTACCGTGACGTGAGGTTCCAGAGTGGGACTAGTTCTGAGGATGTTCGCTTTTTAGCATTTTCCAGTCCTCCATTCGACTATTGCGTTGACGTGATCATTCGTTCCAAAATGTGTGGAAGCCTGGAATTAATTAATTATCATCGTCATCATCTGTTAAACGATGTGTTGTGACGACAGAGGTTATCAAAACGTGAAAATAGCAGTCAATGTGAATTGGTCACTTCTAGTTCGGGAATAGATGGGTGCGTGATCTCACAAATTTTTGCTAGCCAAGTGTTCTAGTTTGAATGACCGCTACAGAATGTCTAGTCATCGTAGTCTTTTTATTAATTTCGGTGTAGCCTTGCCAGTTGTACAGCTTTCAAATTTCCTTCCTTTTTCACTTGAACTATCAGTACTACGTGTATTTTGGAGGACAGAAATATGTGGACCTTGGACTGGGAAGTCACCGTGTCAAATGTCGCGTTGATGATAAATTCAGGTACGTACCACTTGCTCAATGCTTAATACTTAGTACAAAGTTGCCTAAAATAGGGAACTGCCAAAAAACTGCACACTGTTGTTGTTATCATCATCATCATCATCATCATCTTTATGTACTCCTGGTTTTTATAGTAGCTTATGTACCTAATATCTCCGAGCATCTGCCTACAGTCCCCTGCGTTTTGGGGACGTTTGTGGATATTTCCAAGTCCCCCATCGTCCTTAGTGATACGGGCCACGTGAAGGTCTAACCATTTTCAGGTGTTAAAGCAAAGGAGGCACCATCGGTTATTTGCACGACTCTGAGTGTCAGTGATGGGCATATCATAATTGTTTACGCTCAGATCCAAGTTGTTCAGTATCACAGAGGACGCTATAAGAAACTCCCACTTAATAGCTGTTATTTTATTATCGGTGGCCACATTTTAAGCTTTCTACTCCAAAAGAAAAAAGTATATAAGCAGCGGCACAGTTAACTCCTGCTCACATGCACTTATTGGAGGGCTCCTAATGGCCAATCTAACCTTCAAAAGTCAAAGCATATGGGACTATCCATGATTTTATTAAGGAAGTGAACGTGTTAAGTTTCAGTTTATTTTTTCCCCTGGTTTAGCCATTGTGTAGTAATAATCTCAAACCATATCTTTCTTTAACAACGTTCCATTTTAACAGGTTGATTGTGATTGCTGAAAGAGACGTTGTTTACAGCAAGTTTCCAATTCCCTTAATCAACCGCTTAGAAAAACATTACCTTGTGACTTCAGCAAGCCTGGACCCTCGGCAAAGCCAGACTGTGGACCGACTTAATAAATGGGTGGAGCAATTCTCTACTGTCAACATTCCGCGTCACCAGCAAATGAGGTTTGTTCTGTAGTTGATTACTACGGCAAAAGGATGTTAATGTCACCTACTAATGGCTCCATAAAAACTAAGCCTGGAAATTTTTGCCTACCTCAGTTATCCCATGTCACAATAATTTCGTGATAATGTGGATTGCAGGAGAAGGCAAATTGTTTTGAATTGCATTCGAGTTTTATTACAACGGGCATTTTTTGTTGTTTTGGCCATGTCCTTCCAGAAAATATACGCCCGGCGACGCCTTTGTTGGTTACCATGCTGACACTGCAGCATCTGTGGTGCTGCAAGTATCCAGCGAGCTTAAGGAGAGTGGACAAAGCTACGAGTCTTCCTTCGAAGAAAAGGTGCGTTGTTGAAAAGGTTGTCCTCCGAGCTATTGCATGAGATGAGTGAGAGAAGAATGTACCCAAGTTACAGAACTTTTTACATCCTTTGGTCCGTTATGTTATCAAAGTCGGTGACTATACAGTATAGCCTGTCATACGCGTGATGTCAGGGCATTGTTGTTTCCTTTATTAGCCTTCGTCAATTTGATCGTTATCGTCTGCAGCCAGGTATGGGACAAAAGCATGCCAGACAATTATCGAAAACTCGACGAAATCTTGGTGATCAAACTTACTTTGATGGAGCAAGTGAGAATTCTTCTCGCAACTGAAGTCCACCCAAAAAGATAAACTTGTTTTTGTTTGTCTTGATTTTTGTTCACTCACAGGCTCTTGCTCTTTTCAGATCATTCTCAGCGATCGTGAAACTGATGAAAACGTATTGTTCATAATAGGTGTTCATGGAATCACAAAATTTATTGCTTCAATGTGCGACACCGGATGCGGTTGCACGTTTGCCTTGTACACAGCTGGTTCAACAGGCAGACAACCTCTGGTCAACTTACTTCAGACTACAGGAGCATTCAAGTTTGACTGCCTTCCTTAGAAATGTTCTGACAAGAGAGGAACGAGGTGCAGACAGGGGCGCCCTTATTCAGGTCATTACTGTTTTATTTAGTTGAAATTGAGAACATGCTGTGTTGGGCACAATCAAGGTTTTTAGACAGTAACAGAGCACTAAGCTAGCAAGAACCATACCGTACACGTCTTTTAAAGAAACAAGTCTGCTTTCTTCAGTACGTATGCTTGGTTGATAAGATGGAGGTTTTGTACTTAACTGCGGCAGTTGCTTAGTGCTTTGAAGACTCGTCTATATGCTTTGGAAAGAAATCTGTTTCTAAGGAAGCATTTTTTGCGAACTGCAAATCTCTATCCGGCTATAGCGATTTCCCAGAAACGTGTTTTACAGCCGAATGAAGTTTTAGAATAAATTTACTTTTGTTAAGATTTCACTTAGGTAATGCAGAAAGCACTATAAGTACTACTCAAGAGTCATACATATGATGATTATGAATGATTAATCATTCAATTTGACAAACGAAAGAGGAGTACAACTAAACCTAAAGACAGTGTCGATATTCTATGTGTAGGTCACTACTCACTCCAGATTGCTCTCATCCAATGATTTGCAAGATGTGGCAGTTTCAACCTCGTTACGCTTGTCGAATGTAATATGCTTGAGTCTACAACAGTTTCACACGGAACAACAGTTTTGCTCATCCGTGAGGTTAGTTGTACGAACTGAATTAAGGTGGTGACAAATAATGCGACAAAAATGAAATGAAATGGGATATAATGGGATATAGCAATGGCATCCCCTCCGAGTTGCAAGCGGTCCACTGAATCATGATCAAACTGGAATTTGTAAATGTTGTTTTGTGACCGGATGCTGGGGGGCGGGGGTACCCGTAAGAAAACGTCTCGGGTTGGATGATTTGAGAATTAACAACAAACTCAACCCACATAATATGTCGTCTTCGTCAAACGCATGACACATTGATTGGAGGGGAGTGTTATCTCTTCGCCACCGCTACTTCCCATCCCTATTATGCAATGTTTCCAATCTTTTTTCCTGGTTAAAATTAATACATTATACGTTTAATGCCTCGATGCTTGTCTTTTTACTTCGAGTTCCTGTATATTCACCCAGATGTAAAACACACCCCAGTGAACCGACGGAGTCCTTTTGTAAAAGAATGCTGGAACAATCGCTCCATTTGGCACGTGGAATATACTTTTTTTTTGGAATTAGACTGATAACGAACAGTGTGATAACCCTGTAACATAAGGGTGTGGGATAAGTCCTGTGTATCATTGCGTCAGTCATTTTGTTTTCAAATACTGTTTAGTCATAGGACTGTTTTCTTTTAGGGACTTTTTTGCAAAACTTGGAGGAAGAGGAGGCTTAATGATTGTCCAGTGCGATGCCGGAGATGTCAATGGCAACTTGATACCTTGCGCTCGTCACTTGTTAGTGGAACAAAGGACAGTTGCAGAGCAAGATTTTGCAGAAAATGTCGGACACGACCCTTCATTTGTGCATATCATCATGATTGTTCAGCTTCCCCGTCTTGTTGGGGGCTGCCAAACATTTGCTGGTTTTCAAGGGGAACGATGGATCTCAGTGCACATCGATGAACTTCGCCCTCCAACTGGTCAAATCCCAGCTATCGAATTCATGGTTGACAGATCGGTCAGTGAGCTGTTTGATGTGGCACCAAGCACCACACGGGCTGAAGAAATGGAAGTCGAAGACCAAGAGCAGGAAGAGACTGACATTGAAATGGAGGATTCTGATCTTGCTCCCAAGGAGATTTTGCTGGATAAAGTAGACATTGTCAGTCTATTGAGAAGTTGTATCCAAGCAGCTGTTGCAAGAATTGTTGACGAGTCTTGGCGTTCATCGCGGTCAACAAGACGAATTGAAGTTATGTTAGGTCTTCTTCCAGAAGAGAGATCTGATGAAACTGGTTTGTGTAGAATTATTATATTGCAGTAAAAAAGAGCAACAGCCTGAGCCTTTTCGCGAACGTTCTTTTAGCTTTTTATTTAATAGCCAACTCGCTCCCAAAGCCCCATGTTATGGGCCTTTGTGCCCACAGTGATTGGCTACCCGCCGCATGATATGGTCACCCTGCCTAAAGCGAAGTTAGTAAAATAAAAATAAATGTATCACAACAAGCATTTTATTCTAAAATTCTCCCCTTTCATTATTACCGTCCATTTCCACCGTTCCCATCCATTATCTTGTTTAAGACCAAGATGCTGTTGAACGGCTTAAGTCGTTAGTCGTTTTCGTTTTCAGAATCGGGTTGAAGCAGGCAGGGTTTTTTAGCCTTTGTTGTCGGCATTTTATTCTGTTTTGTAGATTTGTCATTTGCGACTATCTTGGCCAGACGAATCCACAACCTTCTTCAAGAGAAAGATGAACGTGCTGGATCCAGGGCGAGTGACTGGCTTCGTTCGGAAGCGTTAAGTGGTACAGGAATTCAAGAGAATGGTACATTCAGGAAGGCGCTATGGCAGAGAGTGTATTCATCAGTGATTCCAATCCTGGCTGAAGTTGTTGCTTTTGTGGATCGTGACTCCAATCTGGAGCTTGTGGTGGAAGAAGGGAACTGGTTGTCTCGTCTATGGATGTATTTCTTTCAAGATCAAGGCATGGTTGACCTCCATTATGAAAACTTCTTGTCTCTCGAAAGTGGCATCATACGGGAGCGTGTTCCAGTGACCACTTCAGGGCACGAAAGGCATATGTTTGATGTGCAGTTTCCTTTCTCTTGGTTAATAAAGGAACGAGTTGATGCCATGTGGAGGGAGGCCTCAAGCATTGCAGGTTTGCAGTCCATCATTTTTTTCCGTGAGGAAACTATGCAATTTTGGAATGTCTGTGAGAAAATAGGTTTTTACTTTAGTGGTTAGCAGTTCGTCAGCTTAAGACAATGCCACTCGGTTTTGTATGGAACATAAATTGTGGGGATGACAAAAAGCCAATTTCACCGGAACAAGTGTCCAACGAAACACTACTGAGAATGCCATTAAAGAGGAGGACAAATCTGTTAACTGTTCCTTGGAAAAGGAGAACTTGTGTTGTGGGAGGAGAAACTGAATCAAGCATCCAAGCCAAGGAAAGACTGCAACCACAAGCACCCATTTCTTCCTTCTTGTTTCGTAATGGATTTTGAAATAGTTAAATGTCTGTGTCATATCGTTTTCCCTTTAGCACGAACAAGTACCCCAGTCCAGCAAAGCCTGCAAGACCTTATCAGTAACTCCGAGATGAGCCATTTGATTGAAAAAATTCAACAGGAAGGTCATGGAGAAGCTGCAGTGTTGCGTTATCTCCATGACTTCGTTCACATGGTGCACAAGCCTACAGTTCCTGACTGGGAAGAAGAGGTAGAGGTATGATCCGACATTTCCAACGCTTAGAATTTAAGTTCTGCCTTGCTTGTGTCGCATTCAGTACCTCGCTAACTGCATTTCCAGCGGAGATACGTTTCATTCTGAATAAAGCAGCGTCAGTTAAGAAGAGTTATATATCCGTAACAAAGAAGACAAATGGCTCGCTGCATTTCATTTGGAACGTCTCGTAAATTATGGGCCAATTGAGGCACTTTTTCTTTTCTTTATGGGGCTTTTCAGTGGGTGCAAGTACACTCTGTGCTTTCTTCATCTTCCATTCCTTCTCTTCAGGAAAAGGATTTAGTGGTTTTGTGTTGTGTTTTGTGTTTTGGCCGCCTTAATGTGCTTATTCCCCTGATCAGTAATGGTGTAGTTCCTTAAGTGTCTCAGGAGAGATTCCGTTGGCTATGTAAAATTGCCTGCATGCGTTTTATAGGCCCGACGCACAAATGGTGGTCAATAGGCCATTTCCATGATGGCGTAATTTACTACCAAGACCAGAATGCATTGAGTGGCTTCTATTTTTAGGCAAATTTTAACCAATTGTGTCGTTATTCCCTGAAGAGTAGACAAATCTGCATAAGAGAGCATTTTGACAAAGCATCCTGGTCTTGGTAGTAAAATGACGCCATCGTGCATTGCCCTATCAATTATTCATTTGTCTTTATGTTAATTGGCCCGAGTAGCGTCGTTAGCATTTACCAAATTCCTCCATTACTAGGATAGTTGGTCCAATTAGTTCAAAGACTAAAGAATTCTTGATCGGCCGCCATTTATGCTCACTGTCATCACCGATGTTAGATTGCTGTAGTGGAGGAGATCGTAATCGTCCATTTTCATCTCAGTGAGCTACTGAACCGTTATTCCGATTGAAGAGGTGAAGAATTACTTTTCAGACTGAAAGCCATAATACGCAGCAAACAGTATCGTTTAAAGTTGGTTATTGGGCCATGGTTGTTTCAGGGCACAAGAAAGGGTAGCGAACGATATATGGTCTTAACGTACAGCTCTGTTTATGGAAGAGTCGAAAACTAAATAGCAGTTTGTAGACGTGTTTATAGGACAATGCCAGGAAAGCGTGTTTTCTCATTGTCTTGTAGTTGATCAGCCAAGCCATTACTACAGCCGCTCGTGAACTTCATGCCGAGTCCCACTCTTCGGGAGAATTTTCGCTCAGCATCCCTTTGATCCACGTTGCTTATGACGCCATCGAGAAACGCTTATCAAATCTCAGCCATCTGATACAAGCTCAGCCAGACATGGTAACTCGTCTACTGCAACTTATTCCACCACGCGAATCGGAAATGGTAAGAGTCTGAATCAAACAGAATAGGATGTTTTATGACATTTCTTGAAGACCACATGTAACATTTGGTAGGTGAAGGGTCCGGCATTTCGTTACCTCATGTCTTGAAAAGTAAAAGTGTCAGTGTTTTCCAGGTTTTAGATGCAGTTGCCCTTCAACTGTGCTTATCAAAGCTTGAACCCAGTGCAGAGGAGTTTGATGATCCACAGACTCGCTTAGTTTGGTGTAACAAGGTCCTGGCAATCAGATCCAGTGCCAACAACCTACTAAATAACAGGACGCAGTATGGCCCTAAAACGGCTCACGTTCTTCGAGATTCCAGGTTTGTAGATTTCTGCGGTAGGCCCTTTTGTAAGCTGTATTGAATTTTGTTGTTGTTGTTGCTGTTGTTGTTGTTGTTTTTGTTGTTTTTGTTGTGGTTGTTGGATAAATCTGTGAGGAGCCACTCCCCTTCTCCTCTTAAAAAAAGTCAGAAAGAGCGCACGACGCGCGAAACGTATTAAGGGTTTCAACATTTGATCAACATTCGCTCAACAAAAGTTGGGAAAATGTTGACTGAAAGTTTTAAATTAGTTAAAATTTCAACGAGCTGTCAACCTGTTTACACCTTCAACAGTGTTGGACGACGTGCTCACACTCTCGCATGGTTTTTGAACAACGTATTGAATGCATCTTGAAGTAAATGTTCAGACCGTTTAAGCGGGCATTAAGTAATAACTTTAAAGGGGCTACTCCGTCTGATCGGTTCGATGAGTCATTAAAAGAATGGTTTGCAGCGTTACTTAAGTGCAGTTTCCGCATGTTTTGTTGATTCCGTTAAGCGTGTTTTATTATTTCGTTGGAATCTTTGTTGTTCTCTTTTCGTCTCATCATGAGCATCCTTTCATGAGCATTTTGTTCTGTAAACATATCACTTCTCCAACCAGTGTCCTTTTTTGTCAATGTTGAACTGGAATACGTTTTGGCCCAAAATATTGGCGTTTCCTTTTCAAACTAAGGACATTACATTTTCAGATAGATTCATAAATGATATCCCTAGCCTGCTTATTGCTAATGTTTTACTAGCATTATATTATTTTCAACGTTCAGGTCTATTTGGGAAAGAGTGAGTGCTGTCAGACTGTTCACAGAACATACCTGCCCTGGCACGTCAGTTTGTCACCCAGCGGATGTCAGAAATACTTTCAAACTCTGGAAGGTAATAATTAAATAATTATAGCAGGGTTACTTACCCGACTTTCCACAAGATGGCGCTTCAGCTGTTACTAAATCCTAGTATTACTTAGTAGTTATTTAATACGTTAAAAGGTCAGAAATGAGTCGGAAATAAAATTGTTCCGAAACACTTCGGTGTCATTTAGGAGAGTACACAAATGTCATTACATCGTCGCTCATATTTTCAAATGAAGATGACATCGGTTGAGCTTCAATACAACTATGGAACGGAAAATTGTCGTCGGTGGATTGGGAAAATGGGCGTACTGTATGATTCCTGTTTAACTTTCAACCACTGCAGGTATTTTTCATGTCCAGAAATAAAATCTAATGAGATACACGCTCCCTATGGCAAAAGTCACGAAGTGTCCCTCTAACTTTACTCAACTAAACGTAGCTCTAAACATTGCTTATGTCCAGAAATGCGGAAAATAAACGTCACAAAGTGCCCACCCCTAACCCAACTCTAATCGTTTATCGCTGTCAATTGACCAGTGACGTTTAAACTTGACGGGAAACTTTGTGTTGTCTACCATAAAGAGCGCTCATTCAATACCGTGCATTTCTGGGCATAAGTGATAACTGTGGTATATTTTTTATTTGTAGTTTTAACCCCCAGTGCCCTCAATTGATACAACGCTTATTGGAATAATCTGACTGTACAATAAAGTTACTTGTTGTCACGCTTAGCTATATCAGCTTAAAATAAGTTTATTAGATGTTGAAACACTGGCTTTTTTTGTTCGGTCATTGGCAAATTCGGATACGAAAACAAATTTGACATCACTGGTTGAAACACTGGTTGAAAACAGAAAACATCCCTGCACTCGTTGCATCCAGACTAATGTTCTTACGATGCTGCTACTAAAAAGAAACTTTCTGATAGGCCTTAGGTGACGAGACAAACTTTGCTAAGCCAGACACAATGAGGGTGATCGAGAAGTTTCTCGTAGACTGCAGTGAAGCTGTTAGTAAACGGCACACCAGGTGAGATGCCCTCAGGAATAAGGTTGCGTCCTTCTATCATAATCGTTTAGCTCGATATTTTCATAAATCTGTACTCCAAAACAGGAAAGCGCCTCTTCCATACAGGATTGTTGTGACTAGCTTGAGTCGTTCACATTAGGCGAAAGAATGTTTTAGTTGAAGTGGGCCCAACTTTCGGCAGGGAGACCTTGCCACATGATTTCTGAAGTTCGAATTTTATTAATTTCCTAAGTTCATAGTAATAATTATCATTCAGTTTTTATCAATAACCATAGTTATAACTATTTTATTTTAATTGGCAAATAGTTGTATTTTCTTGTCATATTAGCATATCATATCTACTGCTGAGGGCTAACCAACTTCATCAACACGAGTTTAAGATATTTCCACGCCACACCCACGGTAGTGCCTTGTTATCAATGGGTATACCTCTCTTTCCAGAAACAGATTTCAGGTGATGGTTTTCTTTCCCTCGTTGTGGATAAAATGCAACTGGGGCCGCTTATTGTAACAAAAACAGCGAATCACCGAATGGGGGTGGGTAGAAATTGCGCCATTGTTGTGTCGTAGTATGTCGGAGTGTTCAACTTGTTCTTTTTTCCGATAGCTGTGGTGTAACCACTTGCCCCGTGTGCCTGGAAGGTCTAGCAGGAAAGGACCCTGTCAAAATGCCATGTGGTCACGTGATTTGCCTTCCCTGCATTTCCCACTGGATTGCACAAGAACGCATATGTCCAGTTTGCAAAGAAGAAGTTCCTGAAAATTTCAAGATCGCGTCCACGAGGTCTATAAGGTATAATACCTTATCTTGTTTACTTGAAATTTTGATAGTTCGTAAACTTGATCATTAATTTGTGGGTAAATTCCCTGCGTATGGCACCGTTTAGACTACCTCTGATCTATTAACGAGGGTTTCGAGCTGAACGCAGTTTTTGTGACACTAAAGGGAGATAAGAGATGCTTCTTCAAAAGGTGCATTAGATCGAGATCAAGTGTTTTATCAAAGAGATATCAGTTATGCGAAGACTATTTTTTATTTAACATTGCCTATTAAATTTTAAAGCAATTGACAGTCAATGGGTTGTTCAGTTTGAAATGTTGTACGTTGGTGCCAAACACATGTCGTAGCGTGTGATGGCGTCATAAAATTGAGCTTGGGGACTTGAGGATGAAAACTACGCAGCGACATCATTCAGAGTAACGGTTGACAAAGATTGTCTGTAGAACAGAATTGCAGTACTCTTATAATAACTAGGGAGTTCAAGTTGTCTTGGATCGATGTAAGATTTGCAGTATTTAAGCGTTTGTGTGAGAGGTCCTCCTACCTTAATCATTTTCTTTTCTTCTATTAGATCACGATGAACAAATATTGGATTTCTGTTGTTAATTTTTTGACTGACCAAATATGTGCAAGCTATGGATGAAGATAAAACAAAACGTTTTATTTGTTTGTGATTCACAGAAAAGCTGTCCAAGAACACTTTGACTATCGCCGTCGGTGTAACTCATTCTTCATGGAGCTTGTTTCTTTACTCTGTTTTGGTGCTGAGGTTGCTCTGATTGATGCTGAACTGTTTTCGATGTTTATGAGCTATGTGTTACAGGCCAGTTCCAAGACTAAAGCCTTTTCACCCTTCCCTGAGCATGGCATTGATGCAACTCCTGTGGTGAGATCGTTTCTCCTGCAACAACTCTTGAGGCATCGGTATGTGAAAAAGGTTTTTCCAATATCTCTCTTAAGAGAAAGTTTCTGAAGGACTGTTCATAAGGGTTTAATGTTTTTGCTCTCCATTTTGTTTATGATTCTTTTCAAAGAGAATCTTGTACCAGATTTCGAACGACCAAGAACTGAGGTGCGACACAACTCTACGTAATCATTTGCTCGCAAGTTGTGACGCCACAGTTCTTATGTTGTTGTTCAGTGTCAATACATTGGTACAATTATAAATCGCAAGCTGTTTCAGGGATTGAAAATTTAATGATTCTATTATCTTCTAAGTTTCCTACGTTTTTTTCTGTGCCTCTGTTTGCGTTTAGGCATGAGAAAGTGAGGGAACACTTGTCCCATTATTTGTCGGAGGCTCGAAGACTTAGACCAAATGCCAGTCATCTACTGCAAGTTTGTCAGCTCTTTGTTCATTGTTGGGAGGTGAGCAGTGTTTCATACTGAAAAAAAAAAAGAAAAATATCGTTACAAACTTGTGGAAAATTAACACAATGCTGTGCCTTGACTGTTTACCAGGATTCTCTCATCAGCCAATATGCCAAAACGTCGGCCGATTTGCTGGTAACGATAAAACTATTGCAGCAGCTTTGCTCCGAGTGCACACCTTTTTTTATATCAAGTCAAGTCCAGCCCGCCAGAGATCTTGATGTCATTTTCTTGGAAAGTGTGGCCAAGGCCCGTTATGTCTTGGGACTAACCTCCGAATTAATGTACAAAACCGCGGTGGAAGACACAGGTACTTGGAACGACCAGCAGACTAAGAGCGAGTTGGAAACCCTTTTTGTAGCAGTGAGAAGAATGTGCCATAAGAGCAGTGTCCCGCGATTGTACCTGCTAAAGCAACTGGCGAGGAGGTGTGGTGTGGAAGCCATCCATATGCTCTGTGGAAGGAAGGAATTTGACTGGCTTCTGCCACCTGAAAGCAGAGCTCAGCAGGTGAAATGTCATTCGTAGTGGTACGCACATCTGTGTAATGCACATTTGAAATTAGTATTTTGAGTCCGCTGCGTTCCCCAACGGAAGGGGAGTAGAATTAATAGCTGATCGATCTGGAATTAGCTAAAAAAGTCCATCTCAGTTTTTGTGTAATCTAGTTCACTTGCTTTGTGACTAGTGTAAATTACACCGGTTCCTTAAAATCGGTCAGGCGGGGTCAATTGAATTTCTCTGGGTTATTTGCCTGAAGGGCAAGTTTGGAGTAGACCTTCCAAAAAATAGTTTAACAATAACCTTTCCTCTCTGGCAGCAAGAAGATCGTGTTCCTGATAGATTCATTATTTATGGAGAAGACTACAAAAAGATCCGAGAGGCCATGGCGAAGACTGTGCTAACTGGATCTCACGGGGAATTGGCTGCAACACTACAGGTACAACAAGTTGAGGAAGTACACCGCTTCGTATAAGTGGCTTTGAGAGAACACAAAAGTAACACTAACGCACGAAGAAAAAGAAAAAATGTAAAAATTAAGAACTGTAGTTAGGGCAGGGCTTGCTAAAATGTCCTCAGTAGTTCAAACACTTATCTTTTTTTCCTTTCTTTTATTAGTATTTGCATGTTGAAATCCTAAAAAAGATCTTTGAATTACGATCCTTCTTTCTTTAAACGAGTATTGTCAGAATAACGATGATAACTATTCTACAGGTAGAGAAGAATGAGTTAATCGTCTTCGGTCGTTCTTGGTCCAAGGCACACATCAGTGAATCGTGAAGCAAACGTTAGATCGTTTTAAAGAAAATAAAACACTCCCGCTTAATGTGCCATTTCGAAATTGAGCCTCTTCATCAACGAATCGCATGGTGGAGTCTTTCTAATGAAACTTCAGGGACCACCTTCTCAATCCCCGATCTTCCTATCCTAGGTTCCTGTGAACTTTGATTCCAGTTTATTTTCTAACCAGTAAAGATTAACCAAAGAACATTTGCTCTTCAGTTTTAACTTACACATTTCTTTACATTCAGACAAGAACGGGTTTCTGAAAGCATTTGTTTCAGACGCGTAAAATTAAAGCCTCGATTAAACTTTGTCGAGGATTAGTGTTAATCAGCTTTCGAACAACTGGGTCCAGGACTAGCTTCGAAAACAGAGGCTAAATTCGTTTGGAAATGGCCAGTAGACCGAATTCATAAATGGCGGCGAATAAATTATTCTTTTCTCTTTATGTTAATTTGCCTCACTGGCCTCGATAGCATATAAAAATTGAAAACAATTTTTGCTTTAAAACGAGACTAGTGAGGAAAATTAGCATAAAGAGAAAAGAATAATTTATTAGCTGCCATTTATGAATTCGGTCTACTGGCCATTTTACAGTCGTGGCTGAGCTACTTGGCCTTCGAATGGAACTGAGGATGCCCATGAGCTCGTTTTGGTACAAACGTCTTTGCATTTCTTATGTTTTTTCTTAAGACAAGTTAGCATTACAACAACGCGTTTTCCATTATAACAGCAATGCGGTCTGTATCAATACGACGTCACCGACAGCCTCGCTGCCATTCATAGCCCATTGACAAGTTTCGCCAAGTAAAGAATAATCATGATCGTAGCGAATAATCATGATCGTAGCATATCATGATGACGAGATCATGCTAATTTATGTTCGCGTCTAAACCCACGCCTTTTTGAACGTGATTTCAGACCGTTGCTTTACCACCAGTGGCTAGAGAGGTCATGATGCTTTTGTCTGAATATCGTGAAGTGACCACGTGTTACTGCTTCACTACCACCGAGCGCCGTGTCTCTGCCAGGGTAAGTGTGCCAGGGAACCCTATTGGGGTATATTCTTCTTTGAAGTGGGAACGAGAAATGCATCGGTAATGCTAAAGATTTTTCGGTTACCACTGCGTTTTAGTTGCATTTCGACGAAAAACCTAACTCAGTCATCCTTGGTCTTTCTTGGAATCCTTTGTTTTTGCTGTCTTAGGCTTACCAAACCTTAGAAGAATTCATACAAGATGGAAAACATTTGTCTGACAGAGTAAGTAAAGAGGTGTTGTGGTGCTTTTTTCTGAAGTCTGTAGTTGGCGATTCTGGTGGTGTTTTCCTCAACAGCAATGTGCGTAACAAATCTGCTTTTTCCTGGTTCAAGCTAGTCAAAAGCCGATTAATATAACCGTGGGTTAGCGTTAACTTTGATCCCAGTTATTTTACAGTTGCTAAGGGCTTTTCCAAACAATTGATCCGTCCTTCAGTTTTCGTTACGCCTTTTCACTACCTACAGCCAACAATTTCAAACGAATTTTCAAAGGAGCGGGATTAAACATCTTGGTTTACTCTAATCGAGTATCATCGTGAATTGGCTTTCCAACAAATGGGCTCTGGCAATGCTTATCATCGGGCATTGAGAGCAACGTAGCAAAATGCTGACGGAAACCTTAAGGTGGACTAGCATCCAAACCGTGATGCTGGTCCACTCAAACCTGGGAAAGGAAATTGGCCATTTGCCTCATAGCGTCATTTTACTATTGTGATGTTTAGCGTGACACGTTGTGTGACACAAGTGTTACGTCAGTTTGCAATGCATGCTAGGAAATTTAAAAAGAGTCAACATGTGCGTTGAGAATGGCTACCGTTCAGTGTTCTTCTGTGCTTCGGCTATTGTGGTAAGCACATTACAGCTACCAAGACCAGAAGCTGTCTTATTCAGATTCTTCTACTCTCCCGGGAATAAGGAGGGAACTGATAAAATATGCCCGACAGTAGAAGCTACTCAAAGCGTTCTCCTCCTGGTAGTATACGCCCTCATGCAAATGGCCTATTAGAGATTAACACCAGCTGGCTGCACCTAAGTTGAACTTATGATTGATTTCATTTATTGCTATCGAAGTCACGTCTTTATATTCATAGACTCGGCCTCTTGCCATTCATCTTCTTAACAACACTCTCGGTCCTCCGGAGTTTCCCAGCACCCGATCTGCACCTGGCCGCTCAGCCATGGAACAAAACTTGGCCGAAATTGTTATTCATACTGCAACAGTACTTCAGTGCATTAACCACGCTACTGTGTGTGAGCCGCTGCGACTGGTTATGGAAAATCCTGCAGCTCTAAAGGTATTTACTTTCTTGATTTTATTATTACCTTGGTGAAAACAGGAAAATGTCGACTCAATTATCTGTCATCTAAATCAAGAGTAAGTGTGGGACCGTGTTAAGTTTGTACCGTTTTCGTGGTTGTACTGTTTCCGTTCACCATTCCATCAAAATGCAAGACTGAATGTGGACAACACTTCTACAGTATAGACGCACAGCCATCTTTTGGTTGGGTAGTTGAAATATCAAGTCATCAGATGAAAATGTAGCAAGTGACAATATAACGTGCAGCCTGCCCACCCATATTGTATTTGGTAGATAAGGCCATCTCACGTATGGTTGGTTTTGTCGTAGAATGCCTTTTTACCTACAATGCCAGAGGACAACCTTCAAGAGGCAATGGCGGGGATGCAGGAGACTGGGAGCTGGTATCGTAAGTAGTCCAAAGGAACGATTTATGCATAGCGTGATTTATGCATAGTATTGGCACGTTTTTAAGCTTTTTAGCCCACTCAACTCTAACCCTTCGAGTCCGTCCCCAGGTCTATTGCGCTGTTGTGGCCTTATTAACCGTAATTTTCGTTAGAATACCGAGAGACCCTGTCAAAGAGGTTGTGACATACAGTTCTCTGAGACCGTGGTCTGAATTGGGCAATTAGCGCACAGTGCTAGCGAGAGCTATTAACAGTGCGCAACGCCTTTGTTTTTTTTGTTGTTGGTGGTGTTGTTGTTTTTAACTGAAATACAAAATTCATTCGTATGCCTCAAGTAAATCAACCCAGATGGATTGTATTGAAGTTTTATTTTAACTGATCACTCGTTCTTTGTGGTGTTCTTTCTTGCCTTTGTAGAGTGTCCCAAGGGACATCCGTACTACATCGGTGATGTAAGTATTACAACCTCGTTTCCCCAACCTGATAATGCCTATCAGGCAGAGCGGGTAGCAACGACCTCTATTCAAAGTCTGTCTAGCCTGGAACTGAATCTTCTGTGGCATTTTGATTGTTCTTGCACAATTCGAAACAAGCACATTCCCGTTATGTTTTTGCAGTGTGGTCGTCCTGTGGAAGTGAAAATTTGTCCTGAGTGCAAAGTTAGTATTGGTGGGTCTCGACACATTCTTTCTCAAGGAAATACAGTGGCTCAGAGGTATGTCATTGTTATCAAGTCGTCAACTTGGTTTGTTCTCAGATCATATCTAATAGGTCTAATAAGAAAATCGTTCGTCCGTTCGAAGTTACTCAAGTTGAATTTGAAGCGTATAATGACTACCAAACAGTTAAAGTAAGAGAGTTATTCTCTCGAAGCACAGCTAGAAGAATTTACTAAAGAAATTTCAGTGCTAAAAGCAACCATTAGTAACGCTGAAGCAGCAAATGACCGAAGCCGCCGTGATGGCGTGAATCGACGCAGCTCCGCTAGAGACGACGTAGAGAACGAAGAGGGCGAGCATGGCCTCCAGTTCCTGAGCGATGAGTATGACGATCTCTCGAGCTTTCGGGCTGTTGTCATCGACAAATTAAATCTCATCGAGAAAAAAAAATGAAAAAGCTTGGAATTAGAGTCGAAGAGCTAGCGAACGCCATTGATTCGGCAAAGCTTTACAGTTACCAATATAAC
>BLFK01001141.1:37029-38036 GCA_014634185.1 Astreopora myriophthalma | reverse complement strand
GTTTTGAGAACGCTAAGGCAGAGACATTGGCTGATCTAGACTCTAAATAGTTCAAGCATGTTACTCTGTTTTTCTTGCAAGTTTTCCATGTAAGTTCTGTTGTTATTAGGTCTGTTTGGTAACTCAAAGAGGGAGATGTCATGTGAGTTAGCCTCCTATCACGTGACGTTGCGCATGTATAAGACAGTTGAGAGAGAGACCGGGTTGCGCGGGAAAATTAAGATCCTAACGGAAGATGTACACAAGAGTCGTCGTTTGATTAAATAATATTTGTTCATGTTTAACTGAACTCCTGACTGAACATTATTGTGTAACATCGATGTGGCAGTAGGAACTAATAGTTTAAGATCCAGCAACTCTCCTCGTGAATGTGCAGAAGAATTGATTGACCTAGCCGAATCAGTTAGTTCGGAATCCCCTGTCATGATTACAATATCCAGTCTCATCAGTAGATCTGACGATGAAGCTTTGGCCGGCAAAGTTCCTGATGTGAATAAAGTTCTTAAGCAGTTTTGCAAGCAAAAGACCTGGGGATTTATTGATCACTCAAACATTTCTGCGATTGACCAGCTTAATCGGAGCGGTTTTCATTTAAATAAGGGCGGAACCTCGCGGCTCGCTCAGAATTTTATCAATTATTTACGTGTAGATTAGGACAGTGCCGTCTGGGAATCCGATCCGGCTGATGCCTGCAAGTGTGACGATCGCGGTAAGTCCAACCATTCTAGCACCTTTGGTCGAGGTTTAGTCTTTGCGTCTCTTAACATTAATAGTCTGCTGTCCCATATTGATGAACTCAGAGTTTTTATGTCCTCTTTTAAAGTTGATATTTTAGTAATCAACGAGTCTAAATTAGACTCTACAGTGCGTAATAACGAAGTCTACTGAACTGGCTTTGAGCTGGTCATGAAAGATCGTAAAGTTAACGGAAGGAATGGAGGTGGTGTTTGTATTTACTTGCGCACGAATCTAAACTATCAAATACGTGACGATTTAAACAACGAGGA
>BLFK01001141.1:27029-34529 GCA_014634185.1 Astreopora myriophthalma | reverse complement strand
ACTTACCCAATAGCTTAAAAAATGCCGGATCTGTTGTTCAATTTAAGCGAAATCTGAAGAAGGTATCCAACATATCGGATTCCCACACGGCAATCATGTAAAGCAGTTGTAAATAGTCTTAGTTTTTAACTTGTAATGGTCAACTGATGGTTTTCCGTGTATAAATAAAAGCTTACATACATACATACATACAAGGTCGAAGTCATCGCTAAAAACAACGACAACTACAAAAATTGTCTCGTTTCGGAGCTCCCTTTCTGCCTTCGATTTATGAGAAACGGGACTGAATGAGCGATTTTCTTTAGCGCTTTTTTTTTTTTTTTTTGCTGTTTCTTCGTGATACTAGCCCAGCTTATAAACATTTCCCTTTAACGGGTCGAATTTACCGGGAGAAAACCTGTCTAAATAAAAACACTGAACCTTGCGATTGAATTTGCTTCCCTAAATATTGCTATAACAGCGCGATACTAGTCACAGCTTTTCTATTTGGACAGAGTTCTTGAATTCAGAACGCATATTTTCTCATCGAAAGTTGTTTACCACAAGCTTCCCGAATTGAATTCGACGTAGGTACGCCGTCGGAATCAGCCGTCGCTCCAAAGTCGCTCCAAGGTCGAACTGTATTGAGTTAGGTTCGGCACATGAGTGGAGCGTACACGCGTTGTCCGTGGCTTGTGATAACTTAAAAACATACACGCTACCCTACAATGCTTTCTCGTGGAGTCAAAAACAAATAAATCCCGCTTTCCAGCAAGTGAAAACATTACGGAAGACTTAGTCCCTGTACACAAAGCCAATACAGCCGCCTATCAAATCGACACACAAGACTTGACCTTGCTGCAATTTTATTTCTTATCTCATTTACAAACAATAAAAGATGAGTAAAAAACACGAAGCAAGGCAACAACTTTACCATGTCACAAAAGATAAATACACTTTTTAAGGACTGAGGACCCAGAGTTTGTTGGATTGTGATCTAGCTAGGTTTAGGGACAGTGACAACAACTGAGGCGAAATTAAACGAATCACAAACGAACATTTTGACGTATCGGTTGTCGACATAACCCTTTTGACCCTGCCAAGTGGGACTCTTCTTGAAATCTTCGGCTCAACAAATGACGTTTCAACTTGTCTTAAGCATACGGCGATTTAAATACCATGGAGCATATCAAACTATTATTATTATTTTGTTTCTTTTTTTCTGCAATTAACAATCTTCCACACGTTACTTTTCATAGGAACGGAGCTCCGAAATGCCATGCTAAAATAGTAGCGGTAACATATAGGTTTGATCTAAACAGGAGAGTGATTAATCTACTTCAAAAACAGCACAGCGGGGTGATCTACTGCCTTTTATTTTTCAACAGGCTCTTAAAAAGGGGGAGGAATGGATGTGTAAGGGCGATCAGCGCTGTAACCTTAGTTACAGACTTCTTAAGTCTCTCAATTTTGCCCGAGACTCACGGGTTCCAGGAATTAATGCCCCAGTGTATTGGTTAATTTAAGCACAGGCAAGTGAATGCCCAGTTGTGCGGTCCTGAGAACCAGTGAGGGTCTCGTGACCCTTGTCGTTGTCTTGTTGTGTGAGTCCGAACCTTATGGCGGTTGACTCGTTGTGTCGTTGTGTTCCGAGAGAGTATTTGAGCTGTGTTTAGTTGCTCGATACACTACATTTTTGGCGACGAGGAACGTGTACGAACGCACACTGCAAGGTAGACAAAGGAAGGGAAGTCTACGTGAATCATGCCCACGTTTGGGAAGTTGGACGAGTACAACGAAGCTGAAGATTGGCGCCATTTCTTCGAAGCGAATGAAATCACAAATCCTGACAAGAGGAGATCCATTTTTCTGGTTTGTGTGGGAGCGAAAACCTATAAGCTGGTGCGAAGCTTGGTTGCCCCAGAAGATCCAAAGGATAAAAGCTATGAGGATTTAGCAAAACTCCTCCAAGACCATTTCATGCCTAAACCTTCGGCTATTGTCCAGCGATTCAAGTTTAACACACGCTCCCAACAACCAGGTGAGACCATTGCAATTTTTTTGGCTGAATTAAGACACCTGTCTGAACACTGCGAATTTGGAATTACGTTAGATGAGATGCTTCGTGATCGGCTAGTGTGTGGTGTTCGTGATATCAGAATACAGTGCCGATTATTGGCAGAACCCAAATTAACATTGAAGCGGGCACTTGATTTAGCTCTTGCCATTGAAGCAGCAGATAAGGATGCTTCAGAGATACAGAAGGCAGACGGTCAGGGAGGGGATCCCTCTGTCAACAAAGTAGACGTCAAAGTTAATAAGGGAAGCGAAGTTAAGTGCTCTCGTTGTGGCGGCAATCACTACCCCAAAGGCTGTTATTTTTAAAAGTGCCAAATGCTATTGTTGTGGTAAAGTTGGCCATTTAGCTCGATTGTGCGTAGATAAAAAGAAAGGGAAACAACCTCAGCCAGTTAATGAGCAGAAATCAGGCAACTCCGAGCCTACCAATCTTCTTGAGGGTGCCATGCAAACACCAGGCGAGGAACAGGGTGTAGTTGCATATTCCTTGTTTAACTTTGGCAGTCAACACCCATCACCCTACAAAGTACAGCTACGTGTTTCTGGGCAACCCCTGGAAATGGAAGTTGACACAGGGGCCTCCTTGTCTGTGATTAGCGAGGAACAATATGACTACCTTTCTTCAGCAGGTCAAGCACCCCAACTTATAGAGTCAGGAATTGTACTTCGCACGTATACCGGGGAAGAAGTCAAACCTAAAGGGTCTTGTTCGGTGAATGCGTGTTATGACGGGGTTGAATACTCCCTCCCGCTGTTGGTTGTAAGCGGCAAGGGTCCTGCTTTGCTAGGTAGGAACTGGCTCGAAAAAATCAAGCTGAATTGGCCCATAATCAAGCAATTTTCGTCACACAATAAGCGACTGGAAGAGATTTTGCAAAAAACATGCTCAGCTGTTTGAGGAGGGGCTTGGAACCCTACAAGGGACAAAGGCCAAAATCCACGTTGACCCCACGGCTACTCCTATCTTCTATAAAGCCAGACCAGTACCGTATGCTCTGAGGGAGAAAATTGAACAAGACCTAGAAAGACTTGAAAGGGCGGGGACCATTGAACCAGTCCAGTATTCCGAGTGGGCCACCCCGATTGTTCCTGTCATGAAAAGTGATGGCACTGTAAGAGTCTGCGGAGACTATAAGCTCACTTTTAATAAAGTGTCAAAACTGGATGGCTATCCTATTCCCAAGCTTGATGATCTGTATACGAAATTAGTTGGAGGTCAAACATTTACTGAACTATATTTAAGCCATGCCTATGAACAGATGCTTGTGGATGAGAACTCTAAGGAATTTTTAACGATTAACACACATAAGGGCCTGTACAGGTATAACCGTCTCCCTTACGGGGTAGCCTCGGCACCGGGTATTTTCCAGCGAACCACGGAGGGTTTGCTTCAAGGAATCCCTTCAACGGGAGTTCTGTTAGATAACATCCTCATTACAGGCTCCAGTACTGAAGAGCACTTAGACAACATCGAGGAAGTTTTGGGTCGCCTCTCGGAAGCTGGTCTACGACTCAAGGCAGTAAAGTGTCAGTTCATGAAGCCAGTTTTGGAGTGCCTGGGGCACCGAGTTGATGCAGAAGGTTTTCATCCTATTGAAGCAAAAGTGAAGGCCATTCAAGAGGCCCCCGCACCGAAAGACCCCACTGAGCTGAAGTCGTTCCTTGGTATGCTTAACTTCTATGGGAAGTTCATACCTAATCTGTCGTCCATTCTGGAACCACTACATAGTTTGCTGAGGAAACGTGTTGTTTGGAAGTGCGAAGTGGAACAGCAACAAGCATTCGATAAAGCCAAAAACCAGCTTCAATAGTCAGACGTACTGGTACATTATGATCCCGAGAAAGAGCTGGTGGTATCCTGTGATGCATCACCCTATGGCGTTGGCGCAGTTCTATCGCATGTTATGGAAGATGGATCCGAAAGACCTGTGGCATACGCCTCGCGTACACTCTCTACGGCAGAAAGGAACTATGGTCACCTAGATAAAGAGGCACTAGCTGCATTTTTTGCTGTGTTAAAGTTCCACCAATTTCTTCGTGGTCGCTATTTTAAGATTTACACGGATCACCAACCACTTTGGGAGCTGCTACACCCTGGAAAAGCCCACCTTTAATGGCCTCAAGCAGGATGCAGAGGTGGGCATTGACTTTGCTAGCTTATGAGTATGAACTGCTGTATCGCCCAGGAAACGAGAATGGTAATGCGGATGGACTCAGTCGCCTACCCGTTTTGGATATCCCGGGGTCCACACCCGTCCCAGGGGACATTGTACACCTCCTAGAAACTATCAACACCAGCCCAGTAGATGCTACTAAGATTAAATTGTGGACAGCCCGCGATCCAGTGCTTTACCAAGTCCTGCAGTTTGTTCTCCAAGGGTGGCCTTCAGAAGTAGACGAAGAAGCCCTGAAGCCCTATTTTATTAGAAGAGAGCAATTGAGTGTACATGCTGGCTGCCTCTTATGGGGAGCTCGGGTCATGGTACCCCCTCACGAAGTGACGAAGTGTTGAACATATTACACGATACTCACCCGGGAATAGTCAAAATGAAGAGTTTAGCGAGGAGCTATGTATGGTGACCCAAAATGGACACGAATTTAGAAGAGAAGGTGAAAAGTTGTGCTACCTGTCAGAGTCACCAGAAGACCCCTCCCTGTTCGCCATTGCACCCTTGGGAATGGCCGGGCCGCCCTTGGTCGCGAGTGCACGTAGATTATGCGGGGCCTTTCTTGGGAAAGATGTTCTTGCTGATCATTGACGCCCATTCCAAGTGGATGGATATCCACTGTGTGAACTCTGCTACTTCCAGTGTGACCATAGACAAGATGAGGTCAACGTTCGCTTCACATGGTTTACCAGAGATTTTAGTGTCCGATAATGGTCCAATTTTGTGAGCAGTGAATTTAAGTCATTTTTGCAAAAAAATGGCATCAAGCATATTACCTCAGCGCCTTACCACCCAAGTACAAATGGTCTGGTTGAGCGAGCGGTACAGACTTTTAAGCAAGGGATGAAGAAACAAGGAGACGGTTCTGTTGACACCAAGTTGGCTCGTTTTCTTCTAAGCTACCGGATTACCCCGCAAAGCACCACTGGTGAATCTCCAGCTCAGTTACGGTGGGGACGTAGTCTTAGGTCTCATCTCGATCTGCTGCGGTGCATTTGGCTCAGTCCAGACAAAAGAAACAGCATGACCAGCATAGCCGAACGCGCGGAGAGAAGCTTGGTGATGCCGTGAGTGTCAGAAACTACTCCCGGGGATCGAAGTGGGTTCCTGGAACTATCATCCAGGAAACCGGCCCTCTGTCTGCGCGAGTTGAACTAGAGGATGGGATGGTAGTTCGGAGACATCATGACCAATTAATTTCTCGTACTGCAGAGTCTCTTTGCCCCTGTCCAACAGCTCAAAGGGCGGGCCATGGCTATGTGGGAAGTATTGTTCCGGAGGTTGCAGTACCCGATGTGGATAGCCCTGAAGTGGCCTGTGGGGAGTTGGAGCCGCCCACTACACCCGAAGACCCAAGCTTAGTCCATGCCATCCCGGTGCGACGATATCCAGTAAGGGACCGAAGACCACCACAGCGTTATTACTGATGGACCCTTCCTGCCCCCATGAACTTTTAGTTTAAGGCGGTATGCCAGATATTGTTTAGGAACTTGTGGGGGGGAATTTGCGGTCCTGGGAACCAGTGAGGGTCTCGTGACCCTTGCCGTTGTGTTGTTGTGGGAGTCCGAACCTTATGGCGGTTGACTCGTTGTGCCGTTGTGTTCCGAGAGAGTATTTGAGCTGTGTTTAGTCGCTCGATACACTACACCAGTGTATTGGTTAATTTAAACACAGGCAAATTAATGCCCCAGTGCATCCTTTAATTTAAACAGAGGCATATTAATGCCCCAGAGTATTGTTTAATTTACACACAGGCAAGTGAATGACCAGTGTATTGTTTAATTTAAACACACACAAATTAATGCCCCAGTGTATTGGTTAATTTAAACACCGGCAAATGAATGCCCAAGTGTATCGGTTAAATGCAAACACAGGCAAATTAATACCCAAGTGTATTGGTTAATTTAAACACAGGCAAATGACTCGCCCAGTGTATCGTTTAATTTAAACACAGGCAAATTAGTGTTCATTGTCATGAAACTTCTCACTTCAGTAGAGCTACTAGATATGTATCTCAATAAAACGTATGTGCTAGCTATGTAATAAATATATATGAAGCTTTCCTCTTTGGATAACAAAAGTGCAAGACCTCACGTACCAGGGCAACATTCGTCGAAATACAGCAGCGTATGTCCCCACCACAGTCCCTGCATTTTCTAGTTGATGGAGGGAAGAGGGAATTAACACTGGGGCAGAAAATTTGAACATTTATTTTATTTATTTGAACACTTAATCACATCTGTCAACTTGTGAGTTGTTCCACCAACCTCTTTTCACTGATTTCCAGTTAAGGTGGCTGAATTAACACAGTTTTTAAGTACTTATACTTCCTCTCCTGTAATATTTAGGCTATTTCTGCATGAAAACTCAAACCTGGTCACAAACAAGCACTACCACAAAGGTTTATTTTTGACAGTTTGGGTGCTCTGCGGGCTGTTGCTAAAGTAATACATCAAGAGTAAAACAAGGGCTGGAGGATGCTTTTTTTTTCCTCTTATTTATGCAAGGCATGAAAGAGAAAACTTTGTGGGTGAATTTAATTCGTTAGGCCATCCTCTTTTTTTTCTCCGTTTAGCTCTTTCTCCGACCCAAATTTTTGGCATTTGCAAAAAAGAAAAAAAAGTAACCACGAAGTTTAACCATTTTTCACTTTAAATAATTATTTTAAATGAGCATAGTAAGAGTGTAGAGAAAAACAGGAGCGAAAACGGAGCATTTTTTTTTAAAGTACATTGAACATTTTGTAAATCTAAATATGTTAATATTAACTTTTAACGTCATCGTCGTTGTTCATGTCTTGTTTCCAGGCCCCACAGCAATAATGCTGGGGTACCAGGCCTCCTATTCCGAGACTTCTTGTATAATTTTTTTTTTGTTAACTTTTTTTTTCCAACCCGACCGCCCGACCCAATATTAGGAAACGCATTCGACGCTAAACGAAAAATAAAATAAAATAAAAATAAAAAAGGGGTATAGCCTTAACGGATTTATGGTCTGTTTAATGTTGGCTAGCAACTCTTTTCCTTTCATGTTTTTAATTATTGAATCAATTGGTATGAGTGTTGTTGCTGTTGTGCTTCCATGTGAGAACACAGGGAGCATACACTAGTGACGGAATTGCTCCCTGTGGGGACAGAAGCCACAACGGAACAGGTTCAATGTCAAAACAGCAGAAATGCTCCTTCATCAAGTGAAATTGGCTTACCAGAATAACCGCTGAGAACAATATCGAACATAACTCAACGAATCTTATTTTCACGGCAATAATTCAAAC
>BLFK01001141.1:8776-26564 GCA_014634185.1 Astreopora myriophthalma | reverse complement strand
GTAATGGTTTGTAATACATTTCGACGATAGAAACATTCCAGAAGATTACTTTCGACGCCAGCTGAGAATGAAGAGAGGGACCTTTCAAGACTGACTTGCTTCCATGCTTGCAAGGGACGGAGATTGTCTTGCCGCCGTCTCTTCGCTACTGAATTGGTGCCGGTAGCCGGATCCAGGGTAGGAGTCATAGGCATTTCAAAAAAACCGCCGCTCGTATTCCGCGTTTCCATAGAAAACCATAGAAAGAAGGGTCAGATGGACCGGGAAAAAAAAAATTTGTCCCGACATCGTACGTGCTAACCTGCACTAGCCGAAAAAAGTAATTTTTAATGTTTGAAGAAAAATGACAGCTTAATGGTTAAACAAACAAAATTGTTTGCTTTGCCAAAATTTGGAAGTCTCCGAGGCAGCACTTCGGCTTCTTTGAAGATTGGCGAAAATTTGGCAATCCGCAAAAAATTGGCGAGTTTTTTAAACTGGGGGTCGCACTTATTTTATCCTACTTGGTGACAGATTTATTACTTATGCAAACAAAATTGGCTAAAATTCGCTCTAGTGCGACCCGGCCCTTACATATGGAATTTCTCTTCTCTCTTCGAGTTGAACACGAGAAGAGAAATTCCATATGTCCAAGGCATGTATTATTTTGTTGATTATATAAACACCTTACCAACAAGAAGAAGTGGACTTTATTCACGTTTGAAAGAGATTAAGAGCCCCAAATTAACTCACAAATGACGAACAAAATTCAGTGCAAAGTCACAACGTGAGCGATAAGGCTCAAAATCGATAATACAGCAAAATGTTTATTTTAAAAACTCACTGTGTTTAAAAATAAAACATGAACAGTGCAAAGACTTACTGTCTGCCGAGTTTTAGAAAATGCAACCTTTTTGAATTAACATTCTTGGCTGCTTTCTTGACTGTCATTATCCAACTCTCGAAGTCTCCGAAACCTCTTTGGTTGTGGACTTTCCGTTCCCATCGTATGGCTCGACGCTTAAGTTAAAACATGAACGTGAAATGTTCTTCCAGTGATCTAATTTCCTTGCAAAAGAGACCTGAACGCCTGAATTTCACTGGACTCAGTCGCACTGACATCCCGGGGATGGGGGTGGGGGGGGATACTTTTAAAAATTTCTGGGTGGGGATGTGCAGCTGGGACCCTGGAACCTTAGCCTATAGCAGAGCTAGTTTAGCTGAATTTCCCTACCCTATACAGGAGTAAACTCCCCAAATCCCCCCTATCCTAAAGTAGCTGTTTTCCAAAAACCCCTGAGGTCACTTGCACAGTCTAGCCAAAACAAAATCATACCACAGTGGTTTCTCTCTCAAAATTTAAACTTTGCCGATTTGATTTTTTTATATTTTTGCGTGGCAATTCCTGGCTTCCTTAGTCTAGGTAAAATCTTCAACCAATTGGTCAGTTTCGTGAAAAATGATACCCTATTCTAAACCCAGACGCTCTGATTTATATACCCTATCCTAGAGTAAACTGCTTGAACACCATACCCTTCACAGCGGCACATACCTATATAGCCCATACATTTCAGAACCCCCTCCCCCCGGGACTGACATATTCTTCTTGTATTGCCGACAGTGTTTGTGGTTGTAGCTTCGAGGAAGAATTGTTTGCAGCTGTTGTCGAAAGAACTGTTAAAATTGCCTCTTGCTCCTTATCCCTCCCTTATCGTCTCGCAATTTTGCACAAACGTGTTTTTTTTTTCTCTCTCTCTCGCACCAAGATTGGTGATGCACTTATCCGAGCCGAGCCCAGCAGCTGCTGCACAATATTTCATCAGTGAATTTAGTTTGTTCACTCCCATAGGTTGAGAATTGTAGGTTGGTACCCTTCACCAGACGTTTACAGCACAAACTGCAAAGCTTATTATGGGCCTGCTGTGATACCTGTGAAGGCCTTGTTAACAAATACCAAATAGTCATATTAATAGCACCATTTTCACCGTTGAAAAAAATGTCATACGAATAATGTGAACGTTGTGACTTTATGAGTTTAGTCCCAGCCGAACGTGCAAAAGAGGACAGAACCAATTGTTCCAAAACACTTCTCTCGCAAAGTGTCGGACTTCTCTCAATTTCTACAATTAATTTCAGTTTTTTTTTTTCCTGAACAACACCCTATCACTGAAAGCATTGTTCCATTTTTTGAAGCG
The DNA here is from genome assembly GCA_014634185.1 of Astreopora myriophthalma. Taxonomy (NCBI): domain Eukaryota; kingdom Metazoa; phylum Cnidaria; class Anthozoa; order Scleractinia; family Acroporidae; genus Astreopora; species Astreopora myriophthalma. The sequence goes on along the minus strand of BLFK01001141.1, from coordinate 24,390 downwards.
GATAAGAAGCATTCTTGACTAGTAAGTGAGTTTCCAAATAGATTGTAATTTATTGAAGCCGGCTCTATCGTAACGAGGTCATTGTTAGTTTTGCTAATTTGTTTACTATGTCCAGAAGGTTTGCTATGGTGACACTCTTATCAGTTCGAATAAATTATGCATAACAAGGGAAGTTAAATAAGCTCCGAGGCAAACGTAAGCATTTCGCTGTCTTCGGTTTCTCAGGAATAGTAATTTAAAAACTAATAGAATTGGATTCCAAAAGGAAGACAATTTCTGATACTGAATAGCAAATTGAACAGGTATGTTTACGGCTTGTTTTATTTTCTTTCTTTCTTTTTTTTTTTTTCCTTTTTCCTATCTTTTTCAAAACCGAAGAAAGACAGTGACTTCGGATATAAGTTCAATTTGCTGATAAACGCCAATTGAGAAGTATGTAATTCGCTCTTTGGGAGCAATTTTTTGCTTATTTTAGTTACAAAAAATGTAAAGCAATTACAAAAGGGATATTTGTTAAGGCCTGTTTTTACTAGCATCGCAGTCGGAGTCCAAGTCGTAAGCGGAGTCGTATGAGCGCTTACGACCAAGCCAAAACCAAAGAACGGAGTCGTAAGCGGGATCGTAAGCTCGGCGGGATCGGAGTCGCAAGGATCACAACGGACTCGGTCGCTTACGATCTAGTGAAAACTGCGTTGTCGGGGTCGCAAGAAGAAGAGGAAGAATAAACCAATAAGTATGCTCCTTCTCTTGCGGGCATTCGTTCTCATTGATGTATTTTTCTGCCTCTGCTTGTGATTCCGACAGCTATGGTTTTCATTTGATCGTAAGCGAGGGAATCGGAGGACAAATCTAAAGGATTGCTTATGACTCCGATGTCTGATTTTCACCAGACTGTAACGCTACACTATTCTGATTTAGATATCACGAGACTTTTCGATCTACCACAGCAGGTTTTAATTAGAATGCCAGCTTTCACAAAATTATGAATCGTTCATAGCGCAAATTGCAAAGCTAATTGTAGGCCTGCTGTAGTACCTGTGAAGGCGTTTTTAACAAATACCAATTGGTCATGTTAATAGCACCGAAATCATGATCAAGCTTCGAGATGGACGCCGCTCTTTTTCTACCATTGAAAGAAAAAATCATACGAATAATGTAAACATTGTGACTTTACGGAAAGGACAGAACCAATTGCCGGGAAACATTGTTGCACTTTTTAAACCGCATAAGGAGAATTCTTCATAAAGTGAGATTCGAAATAGATTGTAATTTATTGAAGCCGGCTCTATCGCAACGAGGTCGTTGTTAGTTTTACTAGTTTGTTTCCTATGTCGAGAAGGCTTTCTATGGCGACACTTCTGCCTGTGACGCCGACAGTGTGGTTTTCATTTGATCGTAAGCGAAGGAGTCGGAGCGGTAGTCAAAAGAATTGCTTACGACTCTGACGTTTGATTTTTACCAGATTCTAACGCTGTGTTATTCTGATTACGACTCGGACTCCAACTTCGTCGCTAGTAAAAAACCAGCGTTAACTTATCACACTGTTTTCACTGCATAACGTTTAGTAACGTTTACGTATTTTCAATACAACTAAACGAAAGCTATTTAAGTGCTTGTACGCACATTTCTGCTATAACAGCATAATATAACGTCGAAGCAAACGTTTCAGTACGTAGACAATAAAAATGAACTAAAAGCTGTCCCTTAATTGTAAAGTTTCATTAACAAAACATCATGCTAAATAAATAGAAATCAAACGTCCAAATAGTAGTCGACAGAAATGTCCTCCTAAAATTGGGACAGGTGACACCAATCTTCAAATGTGACGATCCACTGGACAAAAGAAACTATCTTCCTATTTGCGTCTTATCCATCTTTGACGCTGTAATAATATTAAAGTAGTGCCTTTATCGTCAATTATACAAATGGATCGATGGCTTACTTGTACTTCGAAGGTCTGCATTTCGTCGGCACCACGGATATGGCACTGCACTTGTCGACTTCATTAAGAGGGCAAGTATAGTCTTAATGCTAAGCGTTCAATTGGAGCTGTATCATTATAGACCTAAGCAAATTTTTTGACTGCCTATCCTGTGCTCTACTAGCAACCAAACTAAGTGTGTATAGCCTAACTTCTGAGAGCTGCTACTCGATTATATTCAGAATTTTCTGGAGGGGGGCAGACAACGAGTCAAAATCGCTTGTAGTTTTCCAGACTTGGCATTGACATCTAAAGGAGTTCCCCAAGGAACAGTGCTCGGTCCCCTTCACTTTAGTATTTTTGTCAACGATTTGCACTTCTGTGTCACTACGGCTAAGATCAACACTTATCCTGACGACAACCAGCTCAATTTCAGCCGTGAATGCAACAAGACCATACAAAGTTCAGTCAACAACTGCCTAGAGAAATCATTGGCATAGGTCGCCCAAAATTCGCTAAAGACTAATCCTGACAGGTTCAGAAGTTTTAGTCTAACTGGTTTCCCAAACCACTGTAGACTTCAAATTTCAAGTTGCAGACAAAGAACTAAAACAGGAGAACTGTATTTAACTCTTGGGTGTTTTCAACTCAAACTTTTATGAACATATTGCTATTTAATGTCGCACAATTAGCAGAAAAAATTCTGTAGTTAATAGATTCAAACGCGTTAATAGATTCATTTCATTCAATGGTATAATTAAGTTATATAACTCGTCTTTTCTTTGCACCGTAACTACCGTTCTACTGCGTGGCATTTTTTTTTTGAAAAACGACCGTGATAAGCTTGAAAAGCAAATGAAAGACTCTGAGGAGGAACATTAGTGTTTCCGCTTTTACGGGGTTGCTCTTGGCATTAGAGGAGAGGAAACAATAGGAGAGGAGTGGAGAGAAAAGGGAAGGGGAGGGGAGCAGAGGAGGGAATGGGAAAGAATGGAAAACAACGTAAGAGAACGGCGAGAACGGAAGACAGAACAAAAGAGAGAAGAATTGAAGAAAAGAAAAGAATGAATGGAAATAAAATGCAACTCTTTGAATGAACGAATGAAAACGTTATTAATGTATCAAAAATATAGCTTACAATATTGTGACCTAATTGGAGACACCAATGTTCTGTCGTGAGTTGTAATACCATCGTGAATTGTAATACCAGTCGTGAATTGTAAAAACAGTTGTTGTGAATTTATTGTAATAACTTACCTATCGTGAATTGTAATAACCTGTTGTCGTGATTTGTAATGTCTTAAGAACAAACAATTACAAAAGATCGGAATTTAGCCATGAAACTCGTGTTTGAATCTCGTGAGGTAAAATTACTTCTCTGCTGGCCAACACAACAAGGGTTATTCAATCAGTAGTGTTCCCTCCGGCTTTTGTCAAGTCCGCAGTGGTAAAGCCGGAACATGTCAGCCGGTGCGGGAACATTTGAAGAAAGTCCTCAAGGAACTGTTATTTACAACGGTCTCTGCATGTACTGTGGTCAAAGTCTACTTTATTTCTGTATCCGTCGACTATTAAATCAGACAGACTAATCACCACTATATTGTCTCAAACACCGACTGCCGTTAAGTTCCGAAAGTAACTACCTCTTGAAAGTAGCAACCTCCCCGAAAGTAACGTCAAAACTTTGTGGCTGCTCATAAATCCCGAAAGTAGTGATCCCCCGAAAGTAGCGAGACCATTTTTTTTTTTTAAATAAAACGTACGGCATTTTTTTTTTTCAGCCAATAGTCAAACGCACAAGTAACAAGGGAAGCTTGTAGAAGTTAAAACAACGATATCGGGGAACTGTTTGGTCATTTGTGCGGGATTTAAACCGCATATTTTGTATTTTTATTTGAATATCGTCGAGAAATTCTATGTCCTCGAGAGGAGGTATTGTAAGCGGCTCTGTACGAAAGCTCCTGTCACCTCGTAGCCACCTTGTTTTGAAAGAAAAGAAGAAAAGAAACGACTTCCAGACTGTCTGTTGTCGGTTTGCGCTGGCGCGAGGGTGCTGATTATTACGATTTCTATTGGTTAAAAAAAAATTGTTCTCTATCAAGATCGCATATGCGCGTTATCGTGACAAACGCCCTTTAATTGTTATTTTCTTTTGCCATCGTTTGTTCGTAAGACTCACGACAACGTGGTATTACAATTCACGACAGCTCGGATTGTTACAAATTATAACAACAGGTAATTACAATTCACGATAGGTACGTTATTACAATTCACGACAGAACACACCTAACTAAAGGCTCTATGAAGCTAAGAGAATTACAATTTATACAACAATAAAATGTATCTTAGAAAAGTAGAGGCCCCTAACCCCCCCCCCCCCCCCCCCAAAAAAAAAAATAGATAAAATTAATAATATAACATCTCTTCTCACCCCTATTTTCATAAGATTGTAGTTAATTTACCCTTAAATGATAAGTAATAAAATCCCGTTAACGTTAACTAGCGCATATTCAATGACATTATTGCAACTTATTATGTACAAAATCACTCAGATTTAGAGTTCTGACCGACATCTCTCTTAAATTCGCTAGCAAATAGCAAATATTTATCTGACCGGTTCCATCTGACCGGTTCCAGCGAGTGTCTGTGAATGGTGGTCTTTCCAAGGAGTTCCCCCTGTGTCAAGGCGTCCCTCAGGGATCTTGCTTAGGCCCACTGCTCTTCATCATATATACGCGCAAGCTATTTGACATTGTGGAGCGTCATCTGCCACAAGTTCATTGCTATGCTGATGATACGCAGCTGTACGTCTCCTTCCGCCCAAACCAATCTCCGGAAGCGGACGCTGCTCTAAAGTCTATGACTGACTGCATCAGTGATGTCAGGGGCTGGATGATATCAGACAATCTAATGTTAAATGATGACAAAACAGAGTTTCTGATACTAGGTACAAGGCAGCAGCTAGCCAAGGTTAATATTGATAATATTAAGGTAGGCTCTGCTAAAGTGAGTCCTGTTTCGGCAGTTAGAAACCTTGGATCATGGTTCGATTCACAGCTCACTATGTCTAGTCATATTAGTAAGCTTTGTTCTGTTGCATTTTACCACCTGTGTAATATTCGACGCATACGCAAGTATTTATCTCAAGAAACTGCGGGGACGCTAGTCCATGCCTTCATAACGTCCCGCATCGATTATTGCAATAGCCTATTGTATGGGCTACCAAGCAACCAGCTTGCGAAAATTCAGAGAGTTCTGAATGCTTCTGCCAGGCTAGTATGTAATGCGCCAAGGTTTTGTCATATTACACCTATAATGCGCGATTTGCATTGGTTGCCTATCAGGGCACGCATCAACTTCAAGGTACTTCTTCTCACGTTTAAGGCGTAACACGGCCTTGCGCATCAGTATCTACAGTCCTTAATAAGTGCCAAGACATCACGCTATAATCTTAGGGGTTCTAATACTTTACTCCTAACTATGCCATCAGTGAAACCTAAGGCTACGCTAGGAGATCGGGCATTCGCCATCGCAGCGCCGTCATTATGGAATTCTCTTCCTAGTGAGCTTCGCTCAATCACATGTTTAACTAGTTTTAAAGCGCATCTTAAGGCCTTCCTTTTTAGACATGCTTATACTTGATTGTGCTAATTAATTATTTAACAATTAGTTTTACCATTTTACCATTAGTTTTACCATTTATCAATTAGTTCTAGATATATATGTTTTAACTTAGTAGTCCTGGCCATATTTTTAGTTTTACATCTATTAGTTTTGTACTTATCTTAAGAATGCGCATCTGATCATTCTTATGTAAAGATGCGCACTAGAAGTGCATAAATTATTATTATTATAAATAATGACCCGAGGGAGTCCGTATTACGACATATTTTCTTGCCTGTCGAATAACCACAAAGGCCACTGTCCGACATACATTCTAGTGTTTGGCGAGGAAGGAGTGATCCAAACTGAACAGCTTCTTCGTGACTGTCTCTTCTGTTTAAAACTGGGCACTGGTCTTCGACTGGCTTTCATTAATAACGTCATCAACGTTCAGGAGTACACTAAGACAAATATCTAGCTACCGGCACCTAATAAGTTCTCCTTGTGTTGTTACATAGGTCAAGGACATCCTACCCACTCCGTAAGATGCATCTGGCTATAACAGTCCTTTCCATTGGTCTTGGATTTGCCACGTTTGCTGAGTTGAGCCAGCAGCAAGCACTTGTAAGTTCTTTTGTCGCCACCCTTTTGGGCGGTGGGGCACTTTTTCGAGATTGAACTGTACTTTTTACAAATGTGGCTTTTAGGGGATAACGAGAGGCCGTAGTTCTTGCAGAGAATTAAAATCTCTCGGAGCAAAGGCGAGAGCTAACAAAAATCTCAAAATGCATGAACTGGTAACTAATGATAGCGAATACAATACTCTCAGCATTCAGAGCCATCCCCTGCTCCCGGCATTTCTGCACTTTTCAGCAAGAACACACGAGTGATTGCAAGATCCAAAATTCTGAGAATTTGATAATGAGCCAATAATCTGTTTTATATTGGCATCGGTCCCTTTGACAATAAACAAGGTCTTTCGAAGTGAATAATGCTGGGGAAAGTTATGAATATGTATTCGATTTCAGCATTAGATGAGCTAGAGAACAATGTTTAAAATGAATATATATCATAGTCCAGCGCAACAGAAAACAGACGGATCTTTGGTGAATTAGCATTAGAAAACAACCAGTGAAACAAGATAAGTGACCAGCGATCGGACTGAAAACAATTGGTACGTTTAGTGGAGGTTCCCATTCTCGCGGGTACAGATATCTGGTTTCACACAATGGTAACTTAAGCCCAGGCGAAACGAGAGCGAAAGTCGATGAGAATTGACGAGAGTTGAGATTCTTGAAACTCTCAGACTTGACACTGGGCCAAATCTCTAGTCAACTCTTATCGAAATTTCAGCGGGTTTAAATTCGATGAAAGCTCTCGAGAGTAAACGAGAGTAGCCGAGGGTGCATTAGGGGTACTGGCCAAACGAGAGCGAGGGTTTCAATTCTCATCGACTTTCGCTCTCATTTGACCGGGGCTTTCTGCCGACCTCTCTGGTGAGGATGCATCTTGTAAACGTTTACGTTTGTTGATTGATTGATTGATTGATTGATTGATTGATTGATTGATTTATCCACCTAACAGCTCCCAATCTTAAGGCGATCCAATATTTTTATGCGGATGTATTTATTCCAAGTGCTAAGTTAGGAGTTTGCTGCCAATAACAAGCTTGACCTTTCCGCGTTCGTTCGTGTCCTTCCCACAGGCTAGTTTAGCAGCCAGTGACCTTGACTAAAGCGAACTAATTTTTAGAGGAGCACGCTCAACCACAGTGCTTTGCGCGACGTTCTTGTTGTTATTATCCGGAAACTCGTTTCTACTCCTCAAATGCCGACCTGTCAGAAACACGTACAAATATTCCAGAGCAAAGATGGACGAAAGGGAATCTAATTCGGTCGACGTAGCAAACGAATAAGCGTAGTTGCCATTTTCTGTAATACAGAAAATGTTGAATATGGCAGCTTTGCCTGCAATGCATTCTGGTTGAGCGTGCTCTTTTAAACATGAAGTTTTCTGTCACACCGACGTTGGAACAAGCCAAACAAACATGCGAAATTGCTGTCCGTTTTCCCTTCAGTAATTTGATGCGAGAGTTTCGTTTGACGCGCAGCGTTCGTTACTTTCACGCGTGTCTTATGGTCGCACCCAAGTCACTCACATCTGTTTGTTTCACCCAACTTTTTGTTATTTATGAATGTTACCAGAAACTTCTCGGAGCAATTCTGTTTATTTCAGTATCTGCCTTTTTCCTTAAACAGATTGAAAGACGTGAATATCAGCACGTTCATTATGGGAACTTCAAAGCTTTCTTGAACCATTCATTGAACGTCTCCATAATTTTGGCCACCATAAGCGTGCACGGACCTATCGAGTGCGCCTTTGCGTGTCTTGAAAATGCGACGTGTTTCTCGTTCAACTTTGCCATTTTTCCAGACATTAACTCCAAACAACACGCTTGTCATCTCCTTTCGAAAGACAAATACAGGAATCCCGATGAATTTGTTTCAAGTCAGCAATTCCATCACTATGCTATACCGGTAGGTCAATTAACATTCATGTAAACGGATAAAGAAACGAAAGATCTGGGTGGCATTCATTTCTATAACTAAGTGAACATTAAAATTTATATTTTATTCACTGTGTATAATAATGAAACTCAGCCACAAAATGGGGTCCCCCAAAGTTAGGCCTTGACGGATTGTGCTAGTAAATTCCTCTAAACGTGCTGTCATTGGGTGCTTCAGGCGTTTCAAAAAACAGGTAAAAGTTGCTCCGGATGCTAGAACATGCTTGAGGTTGCTCGAAAGGAAAAACGTTGCTCAAAACTCCACATTAAGTTGCTAAGACGTTGCCGAACACAAGGACTACCCAAAGTGAATTATATTATTAATATCACCATCACCAAAATCATCATCTTCATCGTTAACATCATCGTTGTTGTCACTGTCATTGCCATTGTCATTATAATTACCAATAATTAATTTCGGTCGCCATTGTGAAGATGAATCTGTTTGTGACTTAAATTATTATTGTTATTTTTACTATTACTATTACTATTGTTGTTGTTGTTGTTGACGTTATAGTTATTCTTCTTAATGTGCTTTCAGAGCCCATGCGAGAGTTTTCCATGCAAATATTCTGGCAGAACATGCGTCCCTCTTTACAACGAAAATGACTTTCTATGTGGTAGGCTTAGTTAAAAAGAGTTTTTTATGATCGGTTCCAATGGCAGGCTGTCGTAACAATCCTCTTCAGCTTTAGCAGGCAAAATTGCACTAAAACCAATCCTGGTGAAGACATTGACGAAAAATTGCACATGATAATAGCATTGATTTATGATTGAAATATTGTCCTGACACCAGTAAATAAGCCTTAGCTCACTTCAAATCAATAAACTCTGTGAAAAACATTTTGATGTAAAAATCAGCGCCGGATAAAATCGAACCATGTTTCAACCGTGCCACGATCATTCCCAAGTTCACTTTCGATAATTATCACATAAAATAATTATCACATATACAATTTCGAAACCATCACATCAGTGGTAAACTGGATTGCTTTTTCCATCATTAAGTGAGGATTACAGCAAAACTAGTTTGAACCAAGGAGTAACACCCCGTGATGTAGTTTTCATCGTTTGGGTGATTGTTGTCCGGTTGTATTTGGTGTTCTCTTAGCGTGGAGTATCCATTTAAAAATAACTTTAGACATATTACGGCTATGGAAAGGGCATGTATGGGGGATGTCCTCTCTTCCATCTTTATTTTCTCTTGGGATCGGTCAATGATTATCAGTCGAGGGTAGGGGGAGGAGGGGGAAGGTTGGAGGGAAATTAAGGGAAGCAGGAATTGCAAGAAGAATTAAACGGGGGCTACCAAGAGTATTTTGATGAGCGGGGGAAGGGGAAGGGGCGCAAACACATGACATAATAATTACATCTAACTCGTTATCCAACGTGGCGTGTTTGGGCAAACAATCGAAGTTTTACAACCCGTTCAGCAGTCTAAAAGGAGAAGTATAATGCAAATCATTGTCGAACAAGTCGGAATCAATTTGCTCAAAAGTCTTTAGTGTCCAAATCTCAACGCCGTTTTAGGAAACTTGCTCTCACAGTCCTTCAAATGGTGACCGTTGATGTCAAACACGCCATATTTGATAACCAATTACATCAACATGTTTTTCCGTTACCATGTTTACGCCTAGCTACAACCGACGATTAAACCTTCTATTAAACGAAATAGGATGACGAGACAAGGATTTTTGATATGGTATTCGTTTAATTTTCCTCCACCCATCATTCTGTATAGTTAATGACCGGTCCCTATTAGTATCTAAACAAAAATTTCGGGGTAGACGGTATATTAGAACCATCGATAGTGCTTATTCCTGGACTATTTATCATTGTCTTCAGAGTTGCAAAAAAAGAAAAGGGAGGGGTCAAGTTATTCGAAGCAGAATTACGATAACCCTGGGCTGAGTTCAATTAAGACTCACAGGTTGTCATGGTCTGTATCCCTGTTTACCACTAACTTTGATTCGAATAATTTTGCTAATGTGGTTCGGCTGTGTGATGGGACAACATAACCGGATTAATTAAGACTGAAGACAACCAAAATAAGGACCTCCCTATTATTTTGCAGATACAGATAAATGCAACACTACAATTGCTAATATCTGCTCTTCAAATGCTGTTTGCGTGAATACCACAGGGTCCTTTGAATGTCATTGCAAACCAGGCTTCGCTGGAGACGGTGTGACGTGCAACAGTAAGTTTGATTTTCAATAAAAGAGCAGAAACAGGAAAAGCAACCTGATGTTTGGTGGTTTTAAGCCACTTACTGACAGCTTTACAGCAAACCTTTTGAAACGCGTCCCTCATCATGAATTTTTTTCCATACTGTCATTCACAATTATATTTAGAATGCCACAGAGCCCTTGGTATGGAGAGTGGTGAAATATTGGATTCACAAATTAATGCCTCCTCACAACACTATTCTCATCATGCTCCCCAACAAGGAAGACTTAACTTTCAAGAATTTTATAACGGCCCGGGAGACTATAAATCAGGGGCGTGGGTAGCTTCAACAGCAGATACTAAACCATGGCTGCAAGTTGACCTCCAGACAGAAGAATCAGAAGTCACAATTGTAGCAACGCAAGGAAGAAATCTTTCGCCAGGATGGTACTGGGGAAGTCACTCCCAATGGGTAAGGAGTTACAAGCTACAGTACAGCAACGATGGACACAACTTTGAATATTACTCCGAACAGGGGCAAGGTACAGCTAAGGTGAGTAGGAAATACTGATAAAATTATAAATTTCTGACATATCAATGTTTCTGGAAAGGGATGTCAAGATCCTGATTCAAGGGCGAGATTTGTATGATTAAAAGACTTCTTTAGCCATGTATGCTAATTGCCCATTTCAGATCATGTGACAGTCTTAGAGCAACTGTTCCTTTATTTTTTTCCTTACTGCCAACGTGCAAATGATAGGGGCACCCAACGAGCAAAATGAGCCCCCCCCCCAAAAAAAAAAAACTTCTAGGGATATTTCTGGGCTCCTTGAAATGTTCAAAGACTGTTTAAAGGGATGTTTTTATCTGCTAAAAAATTTGATCTGTTCAGACTTTTTAGCTGAAAATTGAAGTGCCCGAAAATTTTAGGGAATGAAACCTTCGTTTCAGAAATTACGAGCTGAACGTTATTTTTAAAATCTTCTCAACGAATTGAATGCTAGGTAACCATTCCAACAGCCAAAAATTACAAAAATGTCTCTTCTGAAAATGCAAGGGACTATTTTTCCCTAGATTTCCCCGGTTGCGAATCTTGTTGGTGATGTTTTAATTAACAAATCAATAGATTTTAATTTTTACTTTTGGCAATGTAGAATCCGAAAGTCTTAGAACAGGTAGACTCTCCCAAACAGATATTTCGCCGAAGTTTCTCGTTGGGTGCTCCTGGAATGGTAACCTTTGAAAGAAAACCCACTCTCTATCAAGCATGGTCACGTGGTCTGTAATGCGAAGCAAACAACGAGGGTACGCCTCGTCTAGCTATACACTACTTTTAACATACCTATAATTTAATGATAAACTACGAATTTACGCAGGTGATTTTTAGTGGCGAAGAACTGAACTTTTTTTAAAATCCATTCCCAGTTCTAGGCGCTTTCGGTATCTTATCAACTTACTGAAGCTGAAATGCTACTCATTATTTGCAGCACATTGAACTATCTCTTGTTAAAGAAAAGGCGAAAACAAATTTCTGACAATTTGTCAAGTAACAGCCAAAGAATTATTTTAGTATCAGTTAGTAAGACGTACATTTAAATAACTTAAACGCGAGAACTTTATTTAGTACTAGAACGTGTTCAAAATTAGTGGTCAATTCAAGTCAAGCGTATAACCTATGTGGCTTGGTCACTAGGTCTCTAAACATAAGGGGCTCCCCGCAGGTTCACATGCTACAAGAAAAAAAATAGAAAACATTGATTGATGGATGGATGGATTGATTGATGGCTTGGTTGATTGATTTATTCGTAAGGATTATCTGCGCAGGAACAATAGCCTATAACCCGGGGCGTGCAGCTTCCATGTGTTCCTGTCACCGAGCTATTTTAAGATTGATTTTCTCGCATAGGCAGTCTACTACCGGAGTTTGGCTAGCCAATCATAAGCCTCACTTAATTAGTTGTTTGGACTCGTGCGGAACGCAACTAAACTTTTCGCGGGAAAAACGTTTCTAAAATTGTCTCAGCTGTGGAAACGTCGCAGTTTGGGTATAGGACGCTCCTGTATTATAGTTTCTTCTGATTGAAATGAAAGTCCCTTGACAGAGTTTCATGTTTTCCAACTTAGCAATTTGCCGGAAACGTAGACCGAGACAGCGTCGTCACCCACGCTCTAGATCCACCAATCAAGGCACGTTACATCCGTTTCCAACCAACAGCTTGGCATAACTACATAGCAATGAGGGTAGAGCTCTACGGCTGCTGAGGTATTGTAAAAGGTTTCCATGCTTTTATCACTATTAGAAAGTTGACAGACTGTACACTTTGAGAAAGTAAGTGGCAATAAGGACACCCCACATGATAATACGAACTTTGTCTAGTCATTATTATACATTTTACAGAGTGGCTCTCAGTCACTCTATGAAATATGGTGGATGGGATCAGATATCTAAAGATGCTTCAACGTCAGCAGGATCAACGCTCTGTCAGAAAATTAGGGTTGATTAGACAACCACACCTGTCCCGATCCATCGATCCTTACCACAGAATACCGGACCTCCAGTTCCTTTGAAAAAAGTGCGAGAAACTTGCCAAGATCAAACAGCCTGCACGGTGTCGGCTACTTCTGATATTTTGGGTGAAGATCTATGCCTGGGAAGTTGCAGATGCCTCCTTGTTAAACATAGGTGTGGCGTCCGATAGTTAAAGAGGTGATATCGTGGTGTACACCTATGATGATTCACTTAGCTTCGCTTTGAAAAGGGCGATGTCATGTACACGATATGGCCACTCACATTCCTTGCCCCTTGTCACCAGGTCACTGGTGACGAGGCGTAAAGCAATAACGATCTGTACCCAACAACGTTCACATCCTGCATAAAATAGATCCGAAACCCAAATGATTGTCATGGTAATAGCGTGTTCCCTTTAACCCACAGCATATAATTCAGGACCGTAGACAATCATACCACGAAAGCTATCGATAGTTCTCCCTGGGTCTCACCCTGCCTTTCTCATATAACTAAAGGAAGGAGCTTAATTAAACATTTTAACATTTGCGCTAATAAGCGCAAACTTTATTCAACAAAACTATTAATTTAATTGCCTTGCAGAGAGGATTCCTAAGACTGAAATTTTGAGCACAAGATACTTTTTACATGGTTTTATGTGTGATGTGTGATTGGACTTGTGGTTTCAGAAAATCCGAGAAGGGATTTCGGTATGGCTTTTTTTTCCCTTTCTTTTTTCCTAACTGAAATCCTGTCCCAGCATGGACTTCAAGTGAGAAAATCTCCGTGAAAGCCTTTTTCGGATTTTTTGTTCGATTGGTAGCCGGCGAAAATCCGGATTCTAATTAGGATCTAAATCCGGATTTCTCAGTCATAAGCACCGTTATTGCTATTTTGTTTTTGCTTAGAGAAGTATGAAATCCAGCGTTGGAGGTTTAATTAGGGTTGTTGTTGTTGCTGTTTCTTTGTTTTCTTTAATTCAAGTACAATACTGAAGCTGTAAATACAAATTGTTCGTGTTCTTTCAAGCGTACACTGTTCTAGAGGATCATAGCAGGGAACATACAAGCTATAACTTAACCTGTTAAGCCGCTGTTACACGATGAAACTTCTAGCTGAAACTCATTGCAACGGCGGTGTGAAACAAATTTCACGAAGCGGTGTTACAAGGAGAAACTCACGTTTTTATCACCACCGCAATCGTTGCGACCTTTGCAGAGGTAGAAAGCGGTTCTACTTTTCTTGAAACTTGTCTCGCAACAGAAGTTCAAAAAGTTTCACGACACTGACCATGTTACACGGTGCAACGCCTGCGTAAACTTGTTTCGCAGCGCCGTTGCACACAAGTTTCAGCTAAAGGTTTCAACGTGTAACAGCGGCTTTAGGAACAGTAATCTACCAGTGTAACTATAGGAAACGTTATTGGGAGGCAGTTAATCTTGTAACGGATTTAATACGTTGTAGCCAATCACTGCCTTTAGGACAACTATGAGGTATTGGTTAGTTAAGAATTCGCACTATGTAGGTTAATCTGAAAAGGTCTTGGATTCTGGAGTCCAAGTTGTGGGCTCAACTTGCAAGTACTGGGTTCCGGATTTTACTACAGTGGATGCTGCTTCCAAAAATGGCTAGATTCTAATCATGGACGGGATTCCGGATTCCTTGAGCTGGATTCCGCGGAATCCAAAGCCCACGATTACCTCACTTGAGGCGAAAGAATTGTTGATAACCCGACTTCATGGCCACGTTCTTTCTTTGGCATAAATAGAAGTGCAATGTAGTTGTTTGTGTGTTTGCGTTCTGCCTCTAGCTCTAAGCTCCATTTGCACGACATTCATTTTAAATAATTCGGCTCTTGGGCCGATAATCTAGGACACGGCCTGTTTGACATACACGACAAAAATATCTTTAATTCTTTGTTTTCTGGAAGGCATCCGCCGTAAAATACGAAAGGCAATCTCAATCTGATGAAGTTCTGGGCTTATTTATTGCGGCTAACATAGCTTTCGTGGAGAAATTTAATGTCCCGGATGGGAGGAAGACGAAGTGCCTGAAGACGAATTTTGCTTGGCAGCGGCTTTGTCTCCAAAGAAAATAAGTGAAAAAAAAAAAAAGAGGGATGGGACGGAAGCAAGCCCTGCATCACCAAGATATTCATTCGTCATGGAATGTGATGAAGTGTAGGCCGATGATCGAGACACAGGCTCCTTAAGCCCCAACACATCAGGCCATTTTATACGCCGATCGTTGCGATGGGCGTATAAAATCGCCGGTATCTAGCATGTCACATATCGCAATTCGCCACACTTCCGAATATAAGACCTTAGGATTTTATCACGTGACTAATTAAAAATGGAGTCCCCTCCGCGATGTGCAACAAAATCGCCTAGTGTTTCATTGGCTTTAACCATGAAATGTTTTTAAGGTCTCTTAGTTTTCAGTATTTCAGCTGCTGATCGAGGATTTTCGACTCTCATAAAACTTTAAATAAACTAGTAACCCAATTTCCATGTTCTCAAATATTCTCTGGTCTTTCCCTCTACTTTGCACCTAAACCAACATCACAACTGGCTTCTATTTGGAGATCCTTGAGGCTTCAAATTATTATTGGTTCACTCGATAGATGAAGTTGGCAAAATTTCACTTAATTATGACCTCCAAAATAATAATAATAATAATAATAATAATAATAATAATTGAGAATAGCGATTTAGAATAGTCGAATGTTGACAAACTGTTTAAAGCGTGACAAGTAGACAAGTGAATTTTGACCAAAACTCGTCATATCCCCGACGAAACTGTTTAAGTGCTACGTTGATCGAAATATCTAAACTCAAGGCCATTGCTGC
>BLFK01001138.1:88659-90520 GCA_014634185.1 Astreopora myriophthalma | reverse complement strand
CCCATGAAAATATAAATTCAGATATTTAGCTGTGCCATATAATATTCTCATGTATTACAGATTCCAGCTTTTTTATCTTCTCTTCTCCAGCTTTTTTATATTAATAATAATAATAATAATAATCTTTATTAGGGCTCCAAGAAGGCTTTTCAGTCCTAATTTACAAAAATACGTTACTCATTATCTACAATAGGAAAAATACTTATCAATCCTAATTTACAAATGTATATTAAACATTGTCTACAATAAAAAGGGGGCGTTCAATCCTAATTTGTAAATATATATAACAATCATCGTACAATGATACAATTAACTATTTGAAAAATATAAATGGAAAAGATAATCTTTCAATTTCCTCTTAAACATTTCTAGGCTGTTACAATCAGTGATAGCGGTCGGCAATGAGTTCCACATAGTTACTGTTCGGTACAGATAAGATCGCTCCCCAGCAGCAGATTTGTACCCTGAAATATCTAATTTGTTCTTATTTCTAGTATTCCGATCGTGCACAGTATTCTATTCACCAACATTCATATTCATGCTCAGTTGTAATAAGGTGTGGGACAAATGATTGATCAGCGGAGTAAGTCAAGCTGGGACAGCTTGGCTTAGGAAGTGTTTAAGATACGACCCACGCGAGTTTTGGGTGGGAGGGTGGGCCGTTCACCTCTTCGTGGCTCCGCTGAAAAACTGAGCTAGAATGAATTATCCTCGCATCAAACCCGAATTACAATAATAAATTACATAATCGCACGTGAGACTGCTCAACCAGCCATGATATACCTATTATTAAGTGTATTTCAACTTCGCATATCATTATGAGTGTTATGAATAGTAGTGACAAAGTGAAAAAAAACAAAGTGACAAAGCGGGAACAGAAATATCTAGGCGCTAGTCCCTTAACACATTTAAACGTGAGAATGCCAACAGTATATGTCAGCATACTACTAACAGGTAGACAATTTAAGTCCCTCAGGACAGGTGTTATGTGTTCGAATTTTCTCGAGCCTTTATCCCTAAAATGGTTTGTGTTCCCTTGTTCCCGGAGATATTTTGTCTTTGTTCCCTGTTCCCTAGTTTAAGTTAGTCATGTTCTCTTGTTCCCCAAAACCCCATGGGAGGGGCTCTTATTTGTACCCCTCTCTTCTCCATGTTTCCCCGCTTTGTGCTCAAGTATATAACCGAATATATCTTGTAAACTGTAGTGGAGAAATAAAAGAAAAAAATGATTTTAAAGGAAGCTAAAAATGTACGTGTTTCGTGGAAGTCGCTTTTACTTTGTTGGAGGAAAACTTCCTGGGGGAGAGGGGTAAGTAACTCCAAAACTCAGTTTGTTGACTCTCTCTGTGTTTATTTCGGGATCTTGATCTAGTTTGAGATTACAATGTTCTCATGCACACTGATTGAGCGAATCTCTCCAACTCACTCACAACTAACCTAGGGGTACTTCTTTTATAGAGACCAGAACCTGACCTGTCAAGCTCGTGTCGATCACGCGTCAGTAACACCTATCAAGCGGAGTGTGCTGGCGCAGTGCATTCATTAACATAGTTAAGCTCCAAGCTTTGTTCTTTACCAAATCGTTTTTGGGCCCGATTCTCTCATACTTACGGGAAGATTAAGTTAATGCAATTCAGAAACAGAAGTATAAAAATTATAAGGAACAAATTTGTAGAATTATAATCGTCCTTAATAGCGGATTCACAGAGGAAAACGATGTCTAAGGTTGTTACATCACGTAAGTTAAAATGAAGACTAAGGAAGGAAAGG
The DNA here is from genome assembly GCA_014634185.1 of Astreopora myriophthalma. Taxonomy (NCBI): domain Eukaryota; kingdom Metazoa; phylum Cnidaria; class Anthozoa; order Scleractinia; family Acroporidae; genus Astreopora; species Astreopora myriophthalma. The sequence continues at coordinate 88,750 of BLFK01001138.1, read as the reverse complement.
AGGAGCATAAGGGCCGCCTTTTCCATAAATTTACCTGGCATACGTGTTCCATGAAGAACAGAACAATAACTACGATTACAGGTCAGTGCTA
>BLFK01001138.1:78659-81159 GCA_014634185.1 Astreopora myriophthalma | reverse complement strand
AGTGTATTTAAATGCCTCAGGTTTTCTTGCTGAGTAACTTTCTTATTTGTTTTCAGTGCTAACACGGAGTATGGGAGGAATTGCGTCAGGTAATATTGTCACAGAATGCTAAATGAACTTGTTAAAGGGGCAGTTAATTTTTTTCCAAGGTCCGAGAGAGAACGCTAAGCCGGCGAGTGAGGGGGCGAGCGACGCGCTGAGGAGGCACAGAGCCTCAGTTCCAAGCGGGAAATCAGTTCAAGAATTGAACATGTTCTCTGATTGGACAATAGATGCGGTGATGACGCAAAGGAGCTTATGATTAGGTGTTAAGCAATCTGCAAACAAACCCCGAAGAGACAGCTGCTAAATTCTTGTATGATTTTCGAAAATGCTGTACGCAGTGCTCTCGATTCGTAGTTTCAGAAATTAGAGAACTAGATCAAGAAGAAGCTTTCCTGGTTTTCATTCAGTGCAAGGATGTACTTTTCGTGCTCCCAACTGCGTGCAGAAAGTGTTTCCACTTGTTCGGGTGATGTGTTCTTTCAATATTTAACACCAATACGATCACGGCTTTGACTACCCGAAAGGAGCAATCTTAATCGTAGTTTGTCGCTTAAATTCGCTCATCGATTCACATATAAAAGAGCTAGTGGATTTGTCCTCTAATCACTCTGCAGTGAAACGAGAACAAATCATTTTCACAAAACTCCATTAACGTAGACAAGTTCGTTAGGAGAATGCTCCACTGATTTCTTTTTACTTTAGTTAAATGCTTTAACCCTAGTTACGGTCCTAGGTCCTTTTCTGTGGTTTGTAATCGGACCTTGTAGCGTCCCCAAGCGTGTATAAAAGCTAGTTCAGCGGCCCTTTTTTCAGTGCATTGGGTTAGGGTTAGTTTATTACTCGCTCAAAACGCAACAGGTCTCGTCCTAATAGCAAGAAACATATATTATGATAATCATCAATCAAATGAACCTAATTATAACCTGGTATAACTAAATTCAGTTACATCAGTACACCCTTCCATTGTTATGAATGGGTCATTCATCTTTTTTTAATAATGACCTCCTGTTCCACCCAGTGTTCACAATAACGACCTCCTGTTCCACCTAGGTGCAAGCTTTGTTCTATAACCGTGAAAAGGTGCATTAAATCGGACAATGCCTGGCACAACTCAGATGAAAGATAATTTACGGTACTGCAAGTGAGATTTGCCGTCGAGTGACCTTGAACTGCAAAGGGGGGAAAGAAAAAAAAAAACACCCTATATATGCCTCAAGGACAAATAGTCATGCGTGCTACCTAATGAATCTGATAACACCCGCTGTAATCCCCACACCTTCAGGATACCAGAATTCAACAATGCGCATTCCATAACGTGGCAAAATACGTATTTTGTTATTTGGAAACGCTTTTCTCCAACAAATTAAACTTCCCGCAGCCCCAAGTCAACGTGTTTGATACGGTTGCAAACAAGCCTGACTATAATCACTGAGGTGGTATGATACCCTAGAAAATGTATGGAAACCTCAGGTTTTTTGCTAAAATGTAGGGTTTATTGGGGGGGGGGGGGGATCTCCTAAGACTCGTTTCTGCAAGGGTCTTGATGGGGGACTGGGTACATTATGCATGTTTTGAAAATAGCTCAAGGAAAATACGCGCGCTGATTGGTTAATAATCGTGTTTCTAATTAACAATTATTTGCCGAAGGCGAAGTGAATATCAGTGAATATTTACCGAGACGTAGTCCACTACGTTTACCGAGACGTAGTCGACTACGTTTACCGAGACGTAATCGAGGTAAATATTCCCCAAAATTCACTGAGCCAGAGGCGAATAATTGTTTTAGTATAATTTTCAGCGGTGAATATAAGAAAGTGCAAAACAACGTGCTAAAACACGATAAAAAGACACGAAAAGTTCTTGCTTAGCTTAGCAGCCGCACCTCCAAAATGTTATATTCACCGGGTAGCGCGGTGAATATAACACCGAATTCTTATATTCACCGCTGAAAATTATACTAAAACTCGTTAGAAACACAAAGAAGTTGTCGTAGTCACGGGCAAGAGTCACGGCATTCCCGTGTGTGCTGACGTATAAATTGCGTGGTGTAGAGAATCTACGTTTTGACATCAAGTTTTCTTCGTTTTTCGTTATTTTCCGTGGGCTATTTTCTAAAAGAAACAGAAACCATTTTCTTCGTGTTTCTATCGAGTTTTAGTAGAATTCTTCTAGTATACTAATGCAAATCAAGGCTGCTGCCTAAGGGAATTTTTAGGGAGCCCTTTGGGCTCCCAAAAATAAAAGTTGGGAGCCCGAGCCACAATTTTAGGAGCCCGGAATTAATTACAGATTAATAATTAATTAATTAATTAATTAATTAATTACACATGTACACGTTATCATATAAACCTACTTTTTGCACTCAACATATTTTGGAGACCAGGATGGTGATGTGCTAATCTTCTTTTGTTTGTCCCAATCCTATAGGCTATTTGTGCACGCAATTGAAAAGAGG
>BLFK01001138.1:49349-61621 GCA_014634185.1 Astreopora myriophthalma | reverse complement strand
TCTTTGTTGCGTCGATGCGATGCGTTGAACATTCGTGTTAGCAAAATGAACAGGACGCCTAGGGGCGTTTCCGTGGAATGCAGAAACGGTCAGTATGGGTGAAACACCGACTGCGGAGTGCGGACCGAGTTTAAAACGCCGATTGGGTACAAAACAGGGGCTTAGTGTAAAATGCGGACTGCGGATTGAGTACTTACCTAGACGCCGATTAAAGAAGCATCAAGTCCGCTGAGTGCTGCTGTTTCTGCAAAGGGTACCCAGAGATCGTTCGGGTTGTCTGTCCGTGCCATAATATTTTATATCGCGTGATAGAAAGGAAAAATGACAGTGGCCGCACTATAGACGAAGGTTTTGGTAACGTTAACGATTTTATCCCAAAATTGACTTTTCTTCGTTGGTTTAGCACCGAGGGAATCAAATGAACAACAACAGGGAAGAACGGAAAGATCATAGCCATTTTGCTGCTCACAAGCAGCATTTCGTACATTGTTAGTGCGTGACTGCGTGACTGTGGGCATGAGAATTCAAGTACACCTGGGTTTTGTCAGTTCTTTTATTATCCTTGCTATTAGCTGTAGTTACGTTTTGTCGTCTTTGATCAAGTTGTTTAGTTACGTGTGCCATCGGCGTTGCGGGATCGATTTTCAATCTTTTGTTTCAATTTTCGTATGGCTTGCCCAATGACTCTCTAGCGACTGTTTATTTATACGTTTTGCATATAGTTTAGGGATGTCGCGTCCTGGTGGCCGCGTGGATCTTTGCTATGAAATCTAAATGATCTTTTATCGTATTTCGGGTCAGGCCCATTAAGTACATTTTGGTACTTCTTTTATTATCGCGTGTTTATTGTGACGCTTTGCTTGTTCGTAGTTATTTTCGTTGTATTCGGTTTGTTATAGTCGTTACGGGCGCTCTCAGTTATAATTACACTAGTTTGTTACAATTGATTTCAGTTCACGAGACCTTACAGACAAGAAAGATCAGTTAAATTAGTATCCCCGTGTTTGGCAGGATTTCACTCGTCAGTTCGCGATTTTTCTTGGCACTCCGGAATTCGCCTCGATATTCGCTTACCGCCGCAGTACATTTTCAGCTCTCGTGCTAAAGCAGTTTCGAATTGTTGTTCTCTCGGTGGTGTCGCTTCGCGTTAGCTGAATAAGCGGGCCCGTGCGACACTGCTGTTTAGATAGCAGTTCGGATATTTAAAGGGAACCTCCACTGCTACAAAAAGATAACTTTAAAAGGCAGGAAGTGTTGTTTACAATCAAACTTGTTTGGAATTTTTTCGAAGAATGCGTTCTTCCGGGCAAAAAAGGAGATATTTGCTGGCGAATAGAATTTTTATGTTTTTCCCCTGGTCTTCTTAGCTACTTTGGATGGTTGTCGCTGAGAAATATCTTATTGTTATGTAATCGATCTGAGCACGTGACTTGACAGGCAAGGAGTAGGAGTGGCTCATGTCAATGCATTGAACCTCCCATCTATTGTTTTGGGATTTTTTGGTACACGTGACCTTTGTTACCACGCGGTCATTCTTTCGAACACAGTCGCTCTGCGAACATCTTAGTATTTCCCTCCTCCTCCTCTTTCCCTTGCCTTGTCCTCTTTCCTTATTTACGTTACCATTGCTAGGGCGTTTCTCTGCCCTCACCTTTACTGGGCATAATCATTTTGTTTGTGATTCAAAAGTGTATTTAGATTATTTAAAGAAAATTAATTATTTATTAAATCGGCTTAGGGCCATGCCCTTAGCCAATTTTACTCCAAATCAGTTCTGTGTCCATGTCTTTTCATCGCCCACTAAACGAGCTCGGGAACCGCAGCCCAATAACTACATAATATCTATTCTCAACCAGGGGAAAGGGCATAAAAATTGGTTTTAGAATCGCTTGTTTTCGCTTTTAAATTTCCCGGGCGCCGCCATCTTGAATAATTCTGACGTGTTACGGTTGCACTATTCTTCTGACATACGGAGCTTTTGTATAATAACAATAGAGCAACTGTAATACGTCACAATTATTCAAGATGGCAGCGCCCGGGAAATTTAAAATTGAAAACAAGCGATTCTAAAACTCAGTTTTTCCCTCGCACGAACGGTTTCTTTGAAGAGTTTTCAAACAAATTTGATTGTGAACAACAGTTCCGGCCTTTTAAAGTTATCTTTTTGTAGCAGTGGAGTTCCCTTTAAGATAACGAACCTTAACAGTTCAATGTTCTGTTCCTAATATGTCTTAGAAATTAAGTTAAGGCCTTAAGTTACAGTGACAGCTCACATGTTGCCATTTTGAAGGATGGCGGATTACATTTCGTAAAGCGCCGCGAGAATTTTCGGGAGCTTCTTCCTAAAGCAAACTTATGTGTGTTTTTCTTCAGTTTTCTTCATTTGAACCTTTAAAGGCAAGCTGTACTTAAAACCTACGAATGAGCTAAAAAAGCAAAGTTTGCTTCTTGGCGTCAAGTCTGAACTCTGAAAAGGTGGGCATCGCTTTCGAAATACCACAAAACATTATGCAAACTTCAAGGTTCCAATAAGGCTAATGAGATTTCACGCGCACTCCGTGCGGAGGATCCGAGTTCAAGGTTGCGGGCTAGAAAAACTATTTTGTCTTTGACCGTCTGAGTCCTGGGAAAGAAACTAGGCTTGCCGAAAGTAAATTGGCTCTTCCCAGGGCCCGCCTAAACGCAACCGAACGTAAACTATCACAATGTTGGTATCATACATTTTGTAAATCATCTGTCCAGTAGCGCTCAGCTTTTCAATAACTTTTTCAAAGTGCTTCTGGATTTGTAAAGGAGAGTTGTGTTAACGGTATATCACACCAAATATCATATTGGCTTTGTTCGTGAAGTGGATTTCAACCTAGAAAGCCTACAACGTTTCGTTTGAGCTCTTTTCGATTATTATATATCCATCATTGTACGTACCAACACCTCCTACTGAAACAGGTGTTGGAACAAATTCAAAATTATATCCAGACAAAGGATTAAAATCAGCGAAATCTGAATCTCTAATTTTAGTTTCTGTAACACCAATAATATATGCTAAAATGAAAATCGCGCTCGTTCAGTAGTTGATCCGAATGTCGACTTTTTTCAGATTTAAGTTGATTAAAAGTATGCGGTGAATAATATTTACATCGAATGGGATCAAAATGAGAAAATTTCGAGTTCGACTGAGTTGAAATTTTGATCGAGAGTTAAGCCAAGAAGATCGATATCATGAAAGCTAGGCAAAGCTGTGCGGTGAATAATATGCCACAATGCGGTGAATAATGTTTACATCGAATGGGATGAAACTGAGAAAATTTCGAGTTCGACTGATTTGAAATTTTGATCGAGAGTCAAGCCAAGAAGATTGATGTCATGAAAGCTAGGCAATCGTGCTAAATATCTTTTTGAAGGGAGATTGACATTAGTCATGTGTCGGAAGTCGTCGGTCAGTGGCTTGAGTAAGGCTGTGAGGTGTGTCGATAGTTGGTACGTCGGAGACCCACAGAACGAGACTATGGGTCTCATGGGTATGTTAGGTTTGTGTAGTTTCGGTAGTCCGTAAAGTTTGGGTGGTTGTGGTTCGCGGCACCTCAGTCTGTAGTAAAGTTGTCAATAGAGTCAGTATTTGAGTTTTCTTTTGAGTGACTCTGAAGTCATCTTCAGAGTCAAGTGACTCTGAAAACGACTTTCCCTCAGGTTGTCGAAACATCAGTCACTACTATCAACGACAGTCGTTCTCAGGACTACACTCACCCGGATTATCTTGCTTCAGAAGTCAAAGGATCAATTTTACGTGCGTGTTTACTGAGGGCCATCACTTCATTTCTAGCGAGCCGCCTAGTGAATTTACAAACAATCGATTTCGGACTTTCTCTAGCGGCGTTTCGGGACGAAACTCTAATGTGTCATGTTTAGGTCGTTTATCGATACCTTTACCCATCTTGTTGAAGAGCTTTACGCAGAGCCGGGTTACTTTTCATCAGCACTTAATTGTGGTACGCCCAGCAGGTTGATATTAAATTAACTGTCTTGTATTTTGTCGAGCCTACCGTTCATCTCTCTCAATCTCGCGTCAATTTCATTTAGTTTAGCTTCAAATCTGGAAAGTTCTCCCTTGGTGTCTGCATCCGTGAATTGCTAAGATCATCGTATTCTTTGCCCCAGGAAGTCCAGATTCATTTCAGCTTCGACATTCAAGGACCGAGAAGCGCCGCCATGATATTTTTTTTTCCATCGGGCTGCTTCGTGAACTTGAAACCTGTTCTCGAACGTTTGGAGATCTCGTTTGGCAGCTTTGACCTGCCTTTTCAAGACATTATTACTTTTCTTCAGCGATTTAACCGTATCTGGCATATTCGTAACCAGAATAGCAGTATAAGAGCAAGCATAAAGCAGGACTACAAAATCACACGTCCGTACGGTACACACGCATGCATACACAAACATGCTGACACAATTTAAAATATCCATGAGAGAATGAACGAAATTAAGCAAATTATCTTAGACCTTCAGAAAAAAAAAGAGAATAAAGGAAGTTAATCTTTTCCCAGTGTGTCCTTTATGTCGACAGATCACACTAAAGTAAAGGGGAAATGTTCTGGCAAAGCGCGCCATCAGTAATACTAACAAATGCAATCAACAGAGAAACTGAAAACGCTAAGGCCCGGTATGATCTATCAGAAAAGAGTGGAAGAAACTATACATCACAAACCTATCGTATTTCGAGCGGACACACGACCAAATTGATTTGCTATCAAGGGGCTCAAATTTATTCCTACGCCCATGACAAACGAATCTAACAAGAACACAACTTTTGAACGATTTAAAAGCGTTCGCTAAGCGAATGCTTCCGGCTCTACAGTATATCTTTCCTGACAAGAATAAAGAGTCACATGCCTCCCACGTAAAATCAAACTGGGAGCTTTTAGTTATCTCCACGGAAGGCGGCAGGAGCGTTAAAAACTACTGACCACAGAGGTTCACTGCATGCAGTGAATCTCGCCCACATTTCCTTCCTCGTAGTTTGCCACTAGTTAAAGTGTTTATTTTCCCCTGCAGCCATCGTTTCAAGAATTTTAGGTGAATTTAACAGCTGTTCAGTTGATTTGAAAACAATTAAAAGCAATGTTATTTTGAGTTGTGATTATATCGCATATTTAAATTTCAGGTCGAGTTCCGTCGGAAATTCTTTCCCGAGGTCCCTTGGCTGTTCAAGCTTACAACAACGCTCTCAAGGATGGCAAAGCTCTCATAAAAAGAGTACCACTGATGATAATTGGCCAGGCTGGGGCGGGAAAGACAAGTCTAACGAAATCTCTAACTGGAGAAACTTTCTGTGCAACGGAAATCAGCACCGACGGGATAGACACGGATCCTAATCATTTTAAAGTCTCCGCCGAAATTTGGAAGACGGGCAAGAAAGGAAAAGAAACAGACGTTAATTCTCAAGTTTTGCTTAATCATCACGCGGTGACTTTAATAAGTAAGATCTTGAAAAGAGTGAGAAGGAATTTAGAAGCTGGACAATCATCTTCTACCCAAGAAGACAATGTGTCTAGATCCTCAGAGGAACCAAGCGAAAGTAGCTCTGTGTTATCACCAGTCGAAGAAACCGTGGAAAATTTCTCAGAATCAAAATTACCCGAAGACTTAGCCAATTTATTGGAAAAAAGACTCAAGGATGATCAACCGGTTGAAGTTGAGGACGAAATATATTCAACCTTGTGGGACTTTGGAGGCCAGAGTGTCTATTATACCACCCATCCAATCTTTATGACAGAGAAAGCTGTCTACATTTTGGCCTATGATTTAAGTCGTGATCCCCACGGGGCAGCCAGCGTTCCCGAGAGACAAGGGTTGTACGAGAGACACGAAGGTATCAGCTGCGGCAAGACAAACATGGACTGTCTTGATTTTTGGATGACGTCGATTTATTCTTTGGCTAGTTCACACGCATCTTGCGAGGACGCTGCTGCTGAAATATCACCCACGAGACTGCCTCTCGTTTTTTTGGTGTGCACTCATGCTGACGAGGTTTATGCTAAAATGCCTGATGAGACCCCTGATCCAAGAGAGGTGGCCCTCAAAATCTATGGGTTCCTGAGAAAAAAGATTTATGGTAATCACCTCTTTGGAGATGTTTTCGTTGTCGACAACACAAGGTCAGGGAGTGACGATGAGTGTCCAGAGGTCATGCGGCTGAGGGAAGAAGTGCATGCTGTTACCAAGACTAGGTTACCTCATTTGAGAGAAGCCATCCCATTAAAGTGGTTAAAGTATGAAAATGCACTCCAGCGACTTCGCGAGGAAGGCCGCGAGTGGATACCTATAAAGGAAGCCAGAGATATTGCCTCCAGTAAATGCGGTATTAACGATGATGACGAGTTCAACACAGCTCTGAACTTTTTGCATGATCAGAGAATTTTGATTCATTTCAGCGGAAGCCAAGAGCTAGAAAGCATGGTGATATTGGACCTCCAGTGGCTCATTGATATCTTCAGGAGGGTCATCACCATCAAGCGTCACGAGCGCTCAGAAGAAACCGTTGAACAGCTATGGCGTAAGCTTGAGGAATGTGGAATTTTGGATGAAAGGCTTCTGAATCATGCCTGGCACTCACTGTTTGAGGGCCAACAAACCTGCAAGAGCCTCCTTGCAATAATGGAAAGATTTAGCTTGCTCTGCTGCTGGCCATCTGAAGATACAAACAAGCAGTATCTGGTTCCATCCATGCTCATGTCACCTCCAACAGCTGACGTTGTTGAGCTTCTTGATTCGGTTCAAACTCCTTCGCTCTTTGTCAGGTTCGCATTGGGTCGAGTACCTCCTGGTCTTTTCCCCCGACTAGTCTTACAGTTTTACCAGTGGTGTAAAGAGGAATGGAGGAGCCTCCTGAACCCAGAACTGTTCCATAATTTTGCGCTGTTTCATATTTTGCCTGATCAAGGAACATCCGTCATTTTTCTTTGTCATTCCTCGTGTATCCAAATTGCAGTTCACAGGGGCGATGAAAAGGTCGATACAGTGACAGCAAGTTTGTCCCATGGCAGTGTGGACGTGTCTACAAGCCGTGCAATTCATAGACAGCTAAGAATGATTCTCCAGTGCATGCGAAAGGAGTTTGGCTGGCTTAGAAACATGCGTTACGAAATGTGCATTTGCTGTCCAGTTTGTTCTAAGAGAGGCACTGTCAAATGCCGCGCTCATGATGTACGTGGCTGTGAATGCCTGCATTTGTTGTCGGAATCAGAGTTACAAAAGCGCCAATACTGCGACAAACTTGGTGTGCTGGGAGATCGCAGGATTTGCACGCAAATGTTTTCGCTATGGTTTGCATTTTCAGATGAACAGGGAAGCGGGATTTCACTAAATCAGGTGGGTATCATTTGAGAACTGTAAAACAGGCTCACACTATTTCTAATGAGCTAGATGATGAGATAGAAAGTAATGAGCCATTTACAAGGGGATGCACTTTGTCAAGCAGCCATTGTTGGTTGTGAGATCATTAAGAATGGTTTGTTGTTTATCCTACGTTTTGTCATACAGTTTTGTATTGTGTTGACACCGATGATTTACCTCAATTTCTTCTTTTTGCTCGACTTGTTACGTCGAATTATGTGGGCTCTCCGAAAAAGGCCATATTATTCAACAATCCGGGTAAGCCTGGCATTCAATGGCTTTGAAAATTAGCATTCTCGTTGTTTGTGGCGCGTGCAGTCCGTGCATCAGAATTGTACTTTGGACTGATTTGCTCGCGTCTGTCGACTGGGAGAAATATAAACCTGTACTTACCGTCTACCCAAACGGTCCCACAATAACACATTCGTACCAGTTTCTCTAAAGTTTCTGGAGTGGGCAGTGCAAACAATGGGCCGGGCCGTTAGCTCGTATTTGCGTTAGTTGTGCGACAAGCGAACCTTAGTTTATTCTGAACCCCGTTTACCCCGGGTTTGTGTGCTTGTTTCTCCAGGGGGCTAAGGCGAGAGCGGATATAACCTATTCCCATTCCCCTCTTCCTACTTTACTGAGATTTCCTATCCCCTGCCTCACTCCCTTTCCACTCCCCTCTCCCACCCCCTTTCCCCCTCTTCTTCCATAACTTAATTCAATATTGAAACCTTGTTAGAAGTAAAATGTCCAAAGTTCGCGCGGGTAGAATGCATCACTCCCATGATCTCTTTGTTTACGGGGTCCAGGAATGCCTACTACAATCCCGAGCAAAATTCGTTAAGAACACAAATTTAGAGCTTAATTTTCCATCTTCCTGGAACAATAGCTTAGAAAGACAGCTTTGTCGTATCCGCGATTTTCGTTTCTAAAATGATGAGCGGAAGGGGAGAACGTTGAAGTTGCATCTCATTATTGATGGTGATGATGTAAAGCACCCGTGAGATAGATGACGTGCTAGTTGCTTGGCAACTGAAAAGGAAATCAGAGTCACAAGCATGAATCGAAGCTACGACCACCGTAACACCGGTTGGTTTTTCTATCACTGTGCTACAAGAACTCCTGATGAACTATGTCGTTTATCTAGGTTCGTATACAAAATGTCCCAAATGGTCCATGGGCTGGACGTGGGCTCCTGTCTGCAGGGACTCTTATTTCTGTAACAGTTGGCCTTTCCCCCTTTGCTAAGCAACTATTAAGGTTGAAGTTGTCATGAATTAGATGGTAACAAGTGAAACGTTTGTTTTGATCGTAGATCGAGCAGGCTGCTTGTGGTCATGACATCGCTGGAAGGAGTACCTTGTCCCCACTGAACGAAGGTGAGCTCTGTCATTATTCGATAAAGCTCGTACGAATGAGTTCAGCAAATCACGCGCTTTACAATCGCCAGCACTCGTACCCTTTCACTGTGTCTTTGAGTGGAACAAAACATATTGACCGAAGTGTTTGAAAGAATAATTACAAACAGCTTCGAAACTTGTTGCAGTAGCTTTCTTTTAGGAGAGAAAACGAGAACGTCAAATCGCGCTAGGCATATTACTTTATCGTTGAAATTAAACTGCATACACTGTGCAGACAAGAGCAACGTTTTGGGACGAATTTAAACCAACTTTCCAAAGTGTACTTTGATTTACTTTGAATCGTTGTTCGTTTTGGTTTATCCCCACCTTTATGTGAGTGGGCGTATGATGTGGATTCAGCAGCTTTCGCAATCAATCTGTCGGAAAAACGTGCTTAACCTTGAGGTAAACGCATAATGAAAATTAATACATGATTAGTTGTGTGAGTTTTTGTTACATATATCATTGACAGCTTGTGTTTTAGTTGATTGCTTTAAATGCATTGTGTCTTAGAATTCCCAAAGATAACCGGTGAAATAGATATTTAGGAAGTGACATGTGCTTATCTTGAGTATAGAATGACAGATATGTAACCTTTAGATCAAAAACGCAAAATGATGTATTTCATTACTTAGAACGAACGTGTGTTAGGAGTGTGAGTAGATTTATTGTACATGATCTGTTGGGAATAGATACAGTCCTAAGGAATTGAGTGTTGAGTGTGGATATTCCCGAACACAATCTTAGGCAAGAAAGAGTGTTCATCGATAGAGATTTCATCCCATGAATTACACAAAAACGTACCATTTCCAGGTACAAACATTACTCATCTCCGCGTTTCACAAAATCATGGCGAAAATGCGTAATTATTTGTCCAGCATCACTGCTTTCGATGAAGAAACAACTTTTCGCCGTACATTTCTTTCTTAGCGACTTGCAATGTTTGCCCCCAGGCGATCCCAGAATCCTTTGCGCATAACACTACGATTACTGGCTAATCATTCATTCCAGTTTTTCCGTCTCATCTAATTCCCCGTGAAAATTCCGCTCCTTTCCTCCTACGCAATGTGTCATTCAAATCTAAGACTACGTGCGTTGTGTTCCTAACTCGATTACAAAACCATGTTCCAGGCGTTCCTCGCACATGCAAATTCTCCAAGCGTTCCTCCAACTTCGATGTTATTTCTTTCCTTCTGGAGACGAGTAGTGTCTTTGCAGAACCTAATGATTGTTTCTTGGAAGAAAAATATTTTCCTGGGGAGCTCTTAAAGGCAGCTCAGAGAAATTGAGAGATTTTGTTTGTAAAAAAAAAGCGCTTGATGAAGATACTGATCATGATTGGCATGATAACTCTTCGGACATTGACATCTGCTTCAAAGCTGTGCCTGATGTAAATTGTAACTGTTTCATTTACTTGTACCCTGTGCAATACATTCAGTAGTCCTGAAACAATTTGTCATTTGTTGTCTTTATTCTGCTCCTAAGTGCCTGTAAAAATAACCTTTATTCCAGTTGTAACACTGGGAATAGTGTAGACACGATCAAGACTGACATTTCGGCGGCCGTGCACTATTTTCGCGCCAAAATCTCCCAGTACGTCTTGAACTAGAGTTGACTTTACACATGTCCCAGATTGCTTGATGTTCTTTGCATGGTGGACACTTTGCTGAAGACGTCCTTACTCCGATGTATAGAAAGAATGAAGGTTATAACTGTAAAATGGTGCATGGTCAATTGTTTGAAATCCTAATCGCTTTTGGTTACACCTTCAGCTGTGTACCTATAGAAACAGCACCTTGAAACTCTTCCAAACTGTGTTACACATCCCTTGCTCCAAACCACCATATTTATTCAAGTTCAGTTAATTACTCAATTCCCACAAACAACCACGACACTGTGATTCGCTGTTTAAATTATACACAGGACATTAAGACAGTATAGTGTTTTTTCACGAACAGGGAAAAACAACTAAGTGAGAAATTATAACCTCAAACTCTCCACTTTTTTGTACATTGTCTATGAAAATGTGCGCATTTCAGAGTTTTCCCCTCGCCGGGTTTTCTTTGAGATTATTTTTCCCATTTTTATCGTCATAACTAAAAGTACAATCATCCATAACCGTGCTCCAAGTGTAACCATATCATACAAAAACTATTTCGCTACATGCAGTTACTCGAAATGTTCTTTCATTCTGTGTAATCCACTCATGCATCCCTCGGATGTGTATTTTATTTTAATTCTCAGCCGCTAATGAAAAGGCCCTTGCTCTGCCCGACGGCGTCATTAAGACCATGCACACTCCATCATGCGATCCCAAGGATGTTGTGGCTCGATTTCAAGAGAGTTTCCAGTTAAATCCTGTAGCACTGGATAATCCAGAGGTCCAGGACAGGCGTTGGATCCGTTGTCTCGCTGATACTGCAAAATCTGAAAACAGAACAGACGTGGTGGAATACTTGAGAACTATTGTCCCTGCCGGTACTACTGGTGAGCTAACAACTCCTCTGGAGATGTACAATGTATAGAGGATATTACACGGTGGCGACAAGATATGAATTTTATGTTGGAATGGCAAGAACAATATGCGTTCACTCGTGAGATATTGTTCTTGCCACGAGAACACAAAATTCATATCTTCGAGCTAACGTGTAATTTTCTTTTTATTATGTGGACAAAAACAGATTCAGTAAAAGCTAAAACAGTTTTATTCACTTAAAGGCGGGAGATGAGGTCATCGATACCCTCACTATTGGGGATATGGAAAATACGCCGCTACGGTCCCTGATGTAGTTTCGTCCGAATTTTACGAGTGATGTAATTCCCAGTAAAACACTCCCGTCTATGTAATAAATATATACATATTATTGAACTAGCGTGAGGTCCGTATGGAAAAAGAGAGGAACATTTTCCCAGTACGTAATGAACAAGCTAGTTCAATGAGGTTATCATTATATTGGCTCTCGTGCGCGCGATTTTATTTCTCGAGTCTTGTTTATGGCCAACCGGCATTATTATCGTCTGGAAAGTAAAATTCGTCTGTTTCATGCTGGAACTCTGGTGTTAAGTAAAACAGTTCTTGCATTTTTCTCTGTGAAAATTGAAACAGTTCGGCAACCTCTATACCTTGCTTTGTGACTGGTCCATCCTAGCGGTCCGTATTACAAAATTCGGACCGCTCAGGGAACCAATCAGAATTCTCCTTTTCATCTAGGACCAATTTGCCTATATAGTAATTTGATTGCATCCGAACCTGCTAAATAGCAAAGTTTGTTATATTTTATGCGGACAGCCACCTGGTGACAAGCCCAATCACCGTATTTACTCGGTGGCTAAAATATAGAGGGAGCTTCGAACGAAAGGGAATAGATAGTTACACGAATTTCCAACTGTGAATTGTTGTAATTTTTCAGAGAGAGTAAATTTCCACAATTGATTCAAAGGTTTTGGATCTTTACTTAAAAACGATCCTCAAATTCAAGGTTTGAAAAGCGCGTG
>BLFK01001138.1:45574-49339 GCA_014634185.1 Astreopora myriophthalma | reverse complement strand
ATTTTACGAGTGGTGTAATTCCCAGTAAAACACTCTCGTCTATGTAATAAATATATACATATTATTGAACTAGCGTATGGAAAAAGAGAGGAACGTTTTCCCAGTACGTAATGAACAAGCTAGTTCAATGAGGTTATCATTATATTGGCTCTCGTGCGCAGGGTTTTATTTCTCGAGTCTTGTTTATGGCCAACCGGCATTATTATCGTCTGGAAAGTAAAATTCGTCTGTTTCATGCTGGAACTCTGGTGTTAAGTAAAACAGTTCTTGCATTTTTCTCCGTGAAAATTGAAACAGTTCGGCAACCTCTATACCTTGCTTTGTGACTGGTCCATCCTAGCGGTCCGTATTACAAAATTCGGACCGCTCAGGGAACCAATCAGAATTCTCCTTTTCATCTAGGACCAATTTGCCTATATAATAATTTGATTGCATCCGAACCTGCTAAATAGCAAAGTTTGTTATATTTTATGCGGACAGCCACCTGGTGACAAGCCCAATCACCGTATTTACTCGGTGGCTAAAATATAGAGAGAGCTACGAACGAAAGGGAATAGATAGTTACACGAATTTCCAACTGTGAATTGTTGTTGTAATTTTCCAGAGAGAGTAAATTTCCACAATTGATTCAAAGGTTTTGGATCTTTACTTAAAAACGATCCTCAAATTCAAGGTTTGTATAGCGCGTGATTTTTCCCAAGAAGCGCCGCATTGTGACGGAGAGCTCATTTCAAGGCTCTGGTCATGAGCAATTTGGCTCCCAAGTGCCGCACTACTCATACGGGGTAGGTGCTATTTTCAGTAAACACGGTGACTTCGCAGTCAAGTAAGTTGGTCACTGCTTTGATTATTCCTACATAACATTGTATCCGCATTTCGTACGTTCACAAGAATTTCATATAATATACGAAAGAAAACCGATTCACCTCGCACGGAATGTAATAGGAACTCGCAAATGATAAGCTCCCAGTCGGCTTGATAGCCCTTTTTATTTC
Organism: Astreopora myriophthalma; assembly: GCA_014634185.1. Taxonomy (NCBI): domain Eukaryota; kingdom Metazoa; phylum Cnidaria; class Anthozoa; order Scleractinia; family Acroporidae; genus Astreopora; species Astreopora myriophthalma. The sequence continues at coordinate 48,344 of BLFK01001138.1, read as the reverse complement.
GCTCCATCATAATCGATCACTGTTCATTACGGAACGCAGTATTAATATCCAAACTTGTCGGTGTTAAATGTTTCCTTATTAAGGACTGGTGTATTCGTCGATGATGACTGGGGCATCTGGCATACTTGGAAAAAGATCCGAGTGCTCGTAACAGGTGCCTTAATAATTTGTTTATCAAACTAGGACCTTTGCTGGACGAGCGCCTTGATGTCCGACGCATTCCTTTCAAGCAAAGAAAGGAATTGACATTTAGTCTTTGTGGTAAGTGCAACCTCAGTGCGCTAATATACTCCATACTAACCGTGAAATCCTCTTGAGCGCTCACCATCTGAATGGAATTTTCCGTGAGAGTTTTTCTGAGTGGGTTAACTGGTTGTTCCGGTGGAAAAGGAAATGGAACGGTTAATCTCAACGGTGATTCTCGCAACGGAGCCTGGTCCTAGTGATACGAACAAATGGTTCAGAAAATTTCGGTCGTTTCGGTAAAACCGGGAAAAAAGGAATACCTTGGAAGGTATTACTGGAGTACCTTTTTCCCCGGAGAATTTCCGTCGATATTAAACGTTCCATTCTGATTGGCTGTTATTTGGCTGATTTAGATAATATCGTAAACTGATGGGCCAGGGCCAAATGAGACAGATCGAGACTTCTCGGTTATGGACTTCTGTGTATGTTCAAACTGATCACATTGTTGCTTTTTAGTCTACCAAATTGAAGGCATAAAGACTATTATATATACAAAAACAGTAATTTTAGTCTTTTGATTCAGTATTGAAACACACCCTAGGGCTTCCTTGGTATATATTTTCGTTACTGAGTTGTGAGTCCCCAAAATCGTGAATTACCGTATACTGTAGTGTCATTTTAGTCCTTGCTTGTTATCTCTTTGGGGTTTTATTCATTTGTTTTTTTTTTTACGATCAGAAGACCCCGAGCGAATGCCTTCCCTTACGTCTTGTCTTGTGTTGTGTCTTGTTTAATCAATTATGTTCAGAAAGGCACGTAATTAGATGCACGCGCGCAGATTTTGACAAGCATCACGAAGTGTCCCGTTGCTCTTCTCCTCAACTTCAACATCACTTGTGTCCAGAAATACGGTCAATAAACATCACAAAGTGTCCCCCAAACTGTGATTTTCAAGTAAGTATAAACAATTGCGTTTACCCGCACCTAGAAATAACCCTAACGATAACCCTAACCTTATTGTTAGAAATAAGCACTAGACGCCTAGACTTAACCTGACACTTCGTGATGGATATCAAAATTGAGCGTGCATCTAATTACGTGCATTTCTGGACATAAGTGTGTTTAATTTTATATAACAGCTGATGCTTTTTTTCTTTCCTACTCAGGCGGCGAGGAATGGAAGCAACTTGCAGAAAGGCTAGGGATGTCTCACAACGAGATTCGCTTCCTTGACAAGAGAACTACCAATCCTTGCGACGTCATTCTTGATCTTGTGGCAAATCATCGCCCTTTCCGTGTTGGTGAACTCTACGACAAGTTAGTGGAAAGCGAGCTTGCCGGAGCAGCTGACTTTCTATAGAAAGTGCACTGAACGCCGCTCAATCACAGGGTTGCCGCGTTTAGGGAAAACGAGATGAGATGCCCTGAGATGCCCGAAATACTTTCGTGAAAGGAAAGAATACGCAGTCGCGGCAGTGAAAGAGTGAAACAAGCTCTCTATTGATATTAGATCCAGTCAGAATGTTAAGCTTTTTAAGTAAAATTATGTAAATTATCTCAAGGAATCATACATAGGACTCGACCATTTCTCTATTTCTTAAGTCAACTTTATTTTAGCACTTAGCTATTACTTTAGGGAGGCGCGGTGGCCTCATGGTTAGAGTACTCGACTCTGGATCGAGTGGTCCGGGTTCGGGTCCTTGCTGGGGCGAGACACTTTATTCTCACAGTGCCTCTCTCCACCCAGGTGTATAAATGGGTACCGGCGAAATGCTGGGGGGTAACCCTGCGATGGACCATCATCCCATCCAGGGGGGAATAGAAATACTCCTAGTCGCTTCATGCTACGGAAACCGGAGATAAGCGCCGGCCTGATGGGCCTTCGGGCTCGTAAGCAGACTTTACCTTACCTTACCATTACATTAGGTCACTGCACATGGGCAGCCGTGTCCGAGGTCCGTTAAATGCATAAGTTATGACTGAAAGAAAGAAGTACACAGGAGCCCTTTTCTTGTGTGTGGTTCGTACAAGCCATCGTTGAACTCTTGCGCAAACGAGAAAGTTCTTCACTATTACGTCTGTGTTAGACGAGTCAATCGGAAAAAGCAGTTCCCTAAAGGGGTAGTGTCATGGGGGATATCCCATCCGATTTTGGGTCAGAAGTCCACATGGACTTTTGGCCCTAAATGTAAACATTAAATTCTTTGTTAACATTCAACTCGTATCTAAATCACTAATTTCTGAATCTAGAACAAAAGAATGAGCTCAGATATGTTCAACCGATTTTAAGCAAGCTACAAGAGGAAAACTTGAAAACGGTGGCCCGTTGTTTTCAAATTTAAAAACGTCTTGGTTTTTCTGTAACTGAAGGCTTCTGTAAATGGTTTCTTTGCATTGCAATGGTCTTTTAAAGGAATAGTAGCCATTATCTAGCTTGCCGCTGCCATCAGCTAAAAGGTGTCCGTCCGGTTTTGATTTTCAATGTGCTGCAAGAAATAGCGTAATACTACCAATTTAAGAATTGTCGTGAGGTTGAACTCGCTTTTAGCTACAATCCTGGCCAAAAATGTTGGGACAATTTGCT
>BLFK01001138.1:15574-40574 GCA_014634185.1 Astreopora myriophthalma | reverse complement strand
TTACCCGGCTTCACATGTAGTTCGCTGTGTTAAATTCAATCTCGTCTGCTTGCAGTGTCTTGGGTCTTCCAGCGGTGAATTCGCAACGTGTTTTTGATGAGCAGAGAAGAGGGTCTGAATGGGGGGGTCCACTTGTCGGTTGTCGGTTAAAATTCAGTCACTTTGTCGGTAGTCGGTTAAAATTTTCGATCTTTGTCGGTTGTCGGTAAATCTCAGTTAATAATTAAAAATGCATGTTAAGTTTTAATGTTTGTTATAAAAGTCACCTAGTTTCAAGACTTTGAGCCCCATAAAACCTGTAAAACTTGTAACTTGAAAGATTGCATCATTTGATTGCCCTTAAACTTCATTAACTCTCGTTTGTTTTTGCGTATTTATCCCAGCTTCTCAGTCCCAGTATCCTCTCGAAGTAATAATACCGTTGCAAGCGTCATAAATACAAATGGCATTTACTACTTACTGTCACAAGTAGAGACGCACAAATGCACGAACAGCTCTGCCGGATCGGGTAATACACGCTCTTGACAAGCTCTGGATGTTCTTCATTTTCGGTGTCTTCGTCATCAGAATCTGTCTCATATTCATCAATTTGTACCTCTCTGTGAGCATCGAACATCTCAGAAACATCCCCATCGTCCACAAATTGTATACTGACAACTGGTTGTGGTACGGAATTCGATCTAATGATATCGATTTCCTCAGGGAATCGAAGCGTTGCCATCTCTTTAACTAACTTTCCTTTCAGATTTCAAACTTTTTGGGTACGTAATGGAAGCACTAACAACTACTAATGAATTTGCCTGTTACCGTTACTTCTCTCCAAAAAAAACTTGACACCCGCTCGCCCCAGATCCCCCCGATAGTCCCAAAAGAAAAACCGTTCAGCGGCGGTAACTCGAAGTCTCTCTTCAGACTCGTTGGGGGCGGGTTGAACAGCGTAGACAGCAGGCGACAAGGCCCCCAAGGCCCCAGCTTTGTATTGTATTTTAACAACCGAAGTCAAATACAACGATTTGCAGGCTTAACAGTTCAGTATTGCTGTTAAGTTGCGTTATTCATTACACAGAAATACAGATGGAAGCTTATATTTAAACCACTTTACTGACTAATATCATTTCTAAGGGATATTTTTTATTAGTTAACTCGTTTCTGAAACACAAATTTTCTGTTTCGTCGAGAAATTCTATAATCGATCATTAACTTAATTTATCGCTAATGAGATACGTTATAACGATGTCATAACACTAATGTAAGTCATTTGTCAGCTGTGGACCTAGCCGACTCACTGGGTAAATATCAAATCGTTTCGTATACTTTATTATCTGAGCATTTCATAACAATGTCACTTCCTTTTAGGATTCGAAGGCAGTTCTTTTATTGTCTGGCAGTAAAGTCGTCAATAAAGATGTTTGATAACAGTGAACCAAAAACCCACAACTGACGAAACATTTTCTTTTCACGAAAAACAGCAATTGGAAAAAATGAACGAGCAGAGAACAACACAAATATTTAATCTTACAACTTAACCACAGAACTACTACAGTGATGCAACCATCGCACTCCACTGAACATGTTTAAAAACTATTCAGACTAATAGAGCGTTCTACGACTTACCGTTGAGCTCACTGCTGCCTTTAAATTTGGCAGTCCTAGTTGCCACTGCCCATCTGTTACTATAGCAAAGTTCTCGCATTTGCCCGTGGACGATTTTGCCAGGCGAAAGAGCTTCAGCGAGAAACCACCAATTCCAAACTGAAGAGCTTGCTCCTTCAATCCCAAAAATTCTGTCAGATGTTTTTTTTAAATTCGAATACTCTTGTGTTTATCTTTGTCGACCGGAACTCGGCTACGGTGGCGTTCGATTGCGACTTCTTCGCCTTTTCGGAAAAAAACTCACCATCACTTTTATGATTCCTCTCATGGCTGACATGGCTGGACCGTATGAACAAACAACGTGGTTGAAATATTACAGCGGGAGGTTTCGTGGGCTCGAGTACTGGAAATTGTTCTGCAAAATGATCCCGCGCTCTTATGCATCAGTCAATTGAACCCCGGCCCCCCGACCCCCGGGACATAGCGGCGATTTAACGCTTCCATAGCCGGGATTTAACGCACTTTTAACGGCGCGTTGGCCCCGGTAGGCGGTGGATTTAACAAAATGCCATTGAAACCGGGACCGTGGGGCGGTGATTTAACAGCACGCGATCACCTAAAGCGGGTGCGACAGCGGGACTAAACATGGAGGACTAAGCAGCAAAGCCTTCAATCTGTTGAAACAATCTAATACGGTAAATCTGTCATCTCAGGACTGAAAAGAGTGAAATTCACCTCTGTTTTCATACTTGTGTAGATAAAGATCATAGTAACCAAGATAGTAACCACCTATTCTCTGGAGGTAGCTTTGGTGTCACGGTCAGCTTTCGTTAAGAAGAACACCAATTGATACACATTTTGTTAGGGAAAGTTGCCTACCCACGTTGTTTTAATAGGTTTTAACAGATTTAATCGTAGTGGAAATATTTTTGAAGGGGTGTATTTTAACAGATTAAATTGTAATGGAAATATTTTTGAAGGAGTGTATTCACATTTAGAGGGAAAGTTGCCTACCCACTTTGTTAAAGTTGTAACAGAATCATAACGAGAATATTTTTGATGGAGAAGATACAGCCGAACCTCTCCTTACGGACCTCTCTAATACGGACACCTCTCTATAACGGACATTTCCCTTTGTCCCGAAAAAATTCTCACCCGTTTTCTAAAAAAAAAAAACTCTAAAATACGGACCCTCTCTAATAAGGACAACGGACACTAAATCTTGGCCCCAGAGAGCGAAGTCATATAAACTTAACCTCTTTATTACGGACACTCTGGTGATCCGGTGTTGACATATAGTGTGCGCGAGTTTGTGATTACGCAAGCATGAACGTTTTATTCACTGATCTTCAACTGGAGTTTTGAAAATTGTACTTTTATTAGTACCTTTTTAGGTGAAGCATTGCGTTATACGTAGTTCGTTTCGTTTCAAATAACTGATTCGTATAAAGTATGTACTTTACGGACAGCTGGATTCTCTGTTAGGTCTAAACATTCTTCACTCTCAATCGACTAAACTGCATTTTTAAAACCGGAATAAACTCAACTAAAGGAAAACAAAACGAAACGAAATGTGGACGTTCTACATCTCCATAGCGATTTTACATGTTGCTGTTCTTTCACAGCAACCTTTCTGAACAGATGCTTATGGGTATATAACAGCTAAAAAAGAAACAGTTGTAGCCAACCAATGTCCGGGAGAGTCCCTGAAGGCATCAAACATTTTCTAACTTTTAACACTAGTTCATTAGGAGCTATTGCTTTTTTTGAATAACTTGTTAGTTCTTTTATCCATCCCCTGTCCAACCAGACACATTAATGTCATTGTATATGCGAAATTATTGTCCTCGTTTGTTCGCGCGGAATTCAAACAATAAAACAAAACAAAATATGTCTGAAAAAGCGACAGCGTTTTAAAGTTTTAGCGGAAAATGCGTGGTTCCTTTTGCTGTTTTGTCATGCTTAGCAAATGCGCATGCGCCAACTCCGTGTATTACAAATTAGTACCAAAAAATATCCTTACCATATGGAAGACATGACAACTGTAGTCGCAAATATATATCGCTCCAAATCATACCATAAAGAAGAAGGAGTTGAGCTGCGAGTACGTAAGGGATCTGTCACGTATGGTCTAGGGGCCGACATTTCTCTCCCTCACTGCCTATCGGGGATAGGTATCCGAAAGCGGCAAGTATAAGCGATCCGCGGGCCGAAATCTCGGGGAGACTCTTCATGGTACACCGCTCAGGCTTAAATGTCCAGAGGTACCGCTACCGCTTCTGCATATTTTTCTTTAGGTATTTAGTATGCGCATGCGCAACTGCCCTTGTGTACCAATATGCCACGTGCGAGTAAATTAATATGTGCCTTCAAATCAAGATTACTTCCAGTCCGTGATAGATCTATTGTTGAAAAGAAGAAAGAGCAGAAGAATAAGTCGTAATTAGGGTCTCTCCGTTGGGAGGACCACAAGTAGTTAATATTCCAGTTAGCAGTGATAGTTTTTGACAACATAACAAGTTCGCATTTTGTTTCTGTCCGTTCGTTCGTCGTATCATTGTGTGACCCCGTTAGTTGGTTGATGACAAAGAATTGGCTATCGCAGTTCTTTGTTTCCTGCTGAAGAGGTACGATTTGAACCAATTAACATCCATGACCGCTCGAAGTTTAGACAATAAAAGATTGTGATGCACGGCGTCGAACGCTTTCGACAAGAGCTGAAATCTAGTCGCGGAGTTAAAAACTCCAATCCCAAAGAAAAAGTGCGCAAATCTCCCTCGTCAGCTGGTTCGTTTGTTGCCATGTTTAGTTACTTTTTGCCGAAGGTCTCCCTAGTTTTATATAAATACAAACTGCTGAAGTCACTCGCGGGATTTTTTTTTCCGCGAGGCATTTGTTTGCTGACGTCATCAGCGTGCATGATTGGGAATTTACTTGCTATGTTATATTGCTGTTTGAGCAGCAATGTTAGGGACTTTAGGGACCTACTACGGCATCTACTACGGCGACTTCCACGGAAACGTCAGTTAAAACTGCTAGTTTACGGTTTCCAAATATTTGCGTGATTAATCCAGTTTGCTGAATTGGAATGACGGAAACGTCAGTTAAAACTGCTGGTTTACGGTTTCCGAATATTTTCGTGAATAATCCTGTTTGCTGAATTGGAATGAACGGTGTTCAAACTAAGAAAGATCAAATGCTCTGTGAGCAAACTCGTGAATTGAACACGTAAATTAAATTATTTTTCAGTTGGATTATGTCTATAATTTTTGGTATGCTGACTATTCATATAACTGTCGCACTCACATGTTTGCCTGTGTTAAACATACATTTGATAGTACCAAAATTCTTGGACCTACAATTTTGGGAGTTCTTGCGCCCGTCTGTACGCAGCCTTATATAAGCAGGAAATAGAACGTTTCTACTGCTGAAAATATCTAGTTTCTTGAGCACGGGAATGAGTGTATGGGTCCTTTCGGGTGGAGAGGCCTTTTAACCGACTGACAAATACCATAATATTGCGCGATGTACAATTTACGGAACGCGCTCAACTGCGCACGCCAGAAACTTTAGGGAGACTGGTGCGCGCGTGATCAAGTTGTTTGGGTAGACGGCAAGTACATGTAGGGCACGTTCGATAGACCTAATCGACCAGCGCAATATTGTACCTAATTCAAATCCTTTGGACATAAATTGTGCACAGGGCGAATGCCATTTTTCTGACGAGCTATGCAAGGTGATTTCCAAAGCGAAAGCCGTCCAGACGAACATTACAGACTAAAGCTTGAATGATTAGAATAAATATAGGACATAAAGATTTTTAAGAAAACTACTCCAGTTACTGTTCGCTGCACTTGTTAACTACGGAAAGACGTTTTTCAGAACTGTACTTTTATTATTACCTTTTTAGGTGAAGCATTGCGTTGTACTTAGTTCCTTTAGTTTCAAATAACCGATTCGTATAAAGTATGTACTGTAACTGAGATGTACAAATCAATGTGTCTGAATACCGTATATTAGTCAGTTTAGATACACTGGGCCTATTTTTCGTTACTGAACACTTAAAACGGTCAGTGGAGTCTTAAAAATAATGCAAAATTGGTGACCTCTATAATACGGACACCTCTCTAATGCGGACACTTTGGTCTGTCCCTTTAGTGTTCGTGTCAGAGAGGTTCAACTGTATATAGTTTTAGGGGAAGTTGCCCATCTGCTTTTGTTTAAGTTTTAAGTGTTTGAATCATGATGAGGATACCTTTGAAGGACAAGATTACTACATATTTTTATAATTAAGTTTAAGTTGATCAAAGTTTATACGGAGTGAATTATTGTTGAGGATATTTGGAATAAAAGCATTTAGAAGCGTTTTCATCACTACCAATTTGAAATTTATTTGAAATAAATAGCTTATTTTAAATCCACCTTATTGTACGAAGCGTTTGAGATATCGGCTCAGGTATCTATAGAGTATCCTATAAAAGGTGGGTCGTTAGCGACGTTTTGGTGTCGTTTTCCGGCGGAAGAAAGGTCTTTTTATGTGCTGAATCTGTTGTGTTTGACATTGTAAAAACACACGCCCATTTGCATTCATATAGTACCAAGATCCATATAATTCTGAAGTAGTTTTGGGGATGACCCATTCGCTATATCCGACACAATGCCGATTTTACATGAACTCTGGCTTGTCAAAATGAAAGTGCATTACTGCCGCAAATTCGGCATATTGAAGGCCAGCTTTCGGCGCAAATGGAGATTGCAGCTTATTAAAGAGGCTGTAGTTTTTAATAAAAGAACGAAAAACAGTTAAAATTTGACATTTACAACGAGTTGACCAACGATCTCGATTTGAGTTGAGTTTCTTCACTTGGTTCGGATGTCCCCGCTATGCGGGTCTTTTAACAGATGTCTTGGTCCCGGGGGCGGGGTAATAAGCCGTTTTTCAACACTTGGTAAATGTTAAATTCCCCGTTAAGTCCCGGGGGTCGGGAGGGCCGGGGTTTCAATTGACTGGAGCATTACGGCCAAAAAGTAAGAAGATGACAGGAAATTCTATAGTTACCTTTACTGTGGTTACTTCGTAAACTAGAAAAATGCAAAATGCTCTTCTGATCTCATCTTTCTGAAAACAAATATCGATAATGTCGGCCCATGTCGGTAGTCGGTTAATTTTTTTTCTGTCGGTAGTCAGGGTAATTTTTTTCTCGTTTTGTCGGTAGTCGGTAGTATTTTTCGTCCTTTGTCGCTAGTCGGTTAACCCCATTCACACCCTCAGAGAACGACCATTGTGAATCATTGTGAATATCTCTCTCTTAAGTTAATTGCTGCCAATTCTCAGACTCAGATTTCTACTTACTGAAGTCCATCAGAGTAGACTTCCATTCATCATGAAACCTAAAGTAATCCGCCCGCCGTTATGGCGGACGTGTGTGTCAACTTCAAAACTTATGTCGGTCACCTTTGGAGTGAAATCCTCTGTTTCCAAGAAATCTCTCGGTATGAATGCACGGAGAGTAGCGCCTTGCATAATATATTCCTATCTCGGTCTAGTGCTAAATGACGTGTTATCGGTAGAGCTGCATTCAAGTCTGTCAGGCGGACTTCAGTCCTTCTAGTTCTATTGCCGTCAGGCTGCTGTCGTTTCTTGCCAGAGTGTGCTTACAAATTGACGTTGTTCTTAATTTGCCTCTCTCGCACAGACGCAAGTAACTGAAGATGAAGTAAGGAGAGAACACGATCGAAGGTTATTAATGGGATGATCCTGCGTTGGATATTTGGCGAGATGTTTTGCCATCCGTAAACATTGTGTAGAACATGACAGCAAATTGGGGTAAAAAGGCTTAATCCACCAGTAGTTCAACTTGACTCTGCGCTCAAGTGAGTCATATAACTCATTTTGCTCCGCGGCAGATCCGACAGGGAAGAATTTGCGTCATTTTGAGACTATTTATCACCCGCAGTCATTGACCGTTTTCGTACTAGAGCCGAGGCAAATCCGTGCAAACGAATTGAGTCAAATCTTATCCATCTAACGTAAACGGGACCAACTATACTAGGACGCATAATTCGTTTGGGACGAACTTCAGCAAGCATTTGTTCTGCGTTTGGTAACTTCGTCTAGCATAAATAAGATCGGCAGGCACAAGACGGATTGCGCGTTTAGACGAACTATCTTTGGAATATTCGCCCAAGTCCGTCCCAGACGAATCAAGCCGTCTCTGTTGTAAAAACGCCCATTCAGAGACGTCCGCGTTTTGACGACGGCAACGAATTTGGCTTGAACAGGAATACTATTGATTCCACAAAGACTCCTTTATAGCATTTCCTTATTCAAAGCTTCTACGCGAAATGAGAAGTGCACTATACATAGCTATGTCTCTTCTTTAGTTTCAATAGGCGCTTGTCACTTCGGTTCGCTCTGCTAGCTCAGTGTTCACCTTATCGATAACCTTCGATGGTGATAAATTAAATGAAGAAAATTCTTTTTTCTTTAAGAACATAATCTTTCTGAACAGGAGGAAGGATCCGTACTTTTGTTTCCTCTATAAAGCTGCTATATCGAAATGTTTTTGGGATGAAAACTTTCAACATTTAAGCATAATTGCCGTTATAAACAATAATTGCCGTTACATGTTATGCCACCGGTGCGTGAAGCGGGCTTTTCCCTGACCTTTACGTTCGAATGCCTCACTCTGTCAGAAACAACATAATCACGAGGGCTTCTCAACTGGAAGTGGAGTCCTCGGCTAAATTTACGCTTCGTATCCGTTGGTTTTCGCCTAGCGCAGGCGAAAGCATGTTTGTTTCACAAGGCCGAGATAGAATGAAATTATGTCGCGGACGCAGGGGTGTTGTCATGCTCAGCGGTAGGCTACCCACCATCCACTACTTTTCAAATGCCTTTTATTTTTTAATGAAACGAAATTTCAAACTCCACTAACGTGCTTTCATTAACGGTGTATTAACGGTACAGTGACGGTGTCATGTCCAGTACGCTCAAACTACTTACAAACGCATACGCCGTCTGCGTTAGACTCACACCAAGAGGTGATGGTGGGCGTACGTTTCGAAAGGGGCTGCTCCGCAAACTCCTTACATATATGCCAATAAACAAGTTCTTAGTTCTTATGAGATCAACCGAGCAATCAATGAAGCAATTCATGAAGAAATCAATGAAGCAATCAATGATCAATAAGTAAAAAGTACAGAAGTACATTGATAAACTTACCTGAACAATTTGACACGAGCAGTTGAGGTGCTGGTGAGTGCAAGAAGATATTTGGTGATGATAGGGCTAGAGGTACAGAGAACAACAACAACAACAACAACAAGGGAAGTGTCGTGTTGGATTATAGGAGACCTGTGGACAAGCTAAAATGTGTTACTGAAAAACAGAATACTATAGGAGTTTGCTTGGAAAAGTATTCTTACAAAATAACTTCCAGGGTCAGGTTGTTCGAAGCAGGGTTATCGCTAACCCTGGGTTGTCTTAACTTGGAACTACTCGGCCCTGAACTTTATTTTTGCGTAAAATAACTGAGCTTTCAGACTGATACTCTTGTCTTCTGAGGTAGATATTTCTCAATTTCAAGACATTTGGTGAAGAAAGAGTTTAATCGACGCTCTGGGCTACGCTGATTATTTGTGTCATTATTAGGTAAGATAAATTCAAAGGGGTTTTGTCGATGTAATAAGGGTGTTTCCTCCCCAAATTGAAAATGCTTTTGCAACCAATTTTGCAGATTTGTTCTTCTTGTTTTGCTGCCTGCTCCCGTGTTAGAGCGAAATCACAGTTACTGTTTAACGAGAGATATGTTGACTTGGTCCACTGAAAAATGGTGAGGGGGTCCTCCAGACCCCTCCCCTGGATGCGCCACTGTATGATACTCGTTCTTGAAATCCTTAACCGGAATAGGAATAATTGGAAAAATCCCTAAAGAAAAAGCCAGCGATTTTGCACGCAAGTGATTAATTCATTCGGTTGTTAACCAAAACATTTCAGCTTTCGTCTTCTCGTAATGGTTTTTAGCGGGCATTGTTCTTCCACTTGTATAACAGTGGTAAGGGAATTAAAACCACCACTTACTCTACGGCATTTGCGTGTAGAAGAATTAAAGAATTTTCAGCTAGGGCGTTCTTCTCCAAATTATCAATCAATAATGCTGCAAGAGTAAGGCTAACGACTCAAATTTGGTATCTTGTCATGCACAGTTTTCACTAGGTATGGCACTTGTTACTTACGGAATTACAATGAAGTCATTTCGTCGAGTTGCTAAAAACGTCAACAGTATTACGAAGTAAAGGGCTTTGGTAATTTTGGACAAACACAAACCATATTCGGGTAGTTCGGTTAATAAGCCCTCCTGATTTTTGGCCCATTTACATGTACCAGTTCGGTAAAGTGCCCCTAATCCCAAAATATTTTCTTTTGCTAAAGCTTTACTATAAAAACATATATTTGCCGCTTCTCGTCTAGATTTCACTTTAATTGCCAGCACCAGTTACGTCAAGTTAACAAAAGTAGTAGTCATTTGGTCCACGGATGAGCTAATGAGAGGCATGGGTCCATTCCTGAAATGACGTCACAAACTACTTTGCATTCCAGTTTTGAAAGAATTTTTGCACTGCAAAGTAGTTTTCTAACCGTAATTTCAGGAATAGACCCATGCCTCTGCCTAGCTCGGTCGTGGTTTCGCGCCATGCGTGAAGGCTATTTTTAACCTCATTCCCATGACCTCGTTGGTTCATATTTCACAGGACGGACCAATCGGAACCCGTTCCTTAAATAACTAGTCTCACGACGTCGTACTAAAAAACAGATTGAGAAAAAATTACCATTGAAAGAAGGTCATTTATGGCGGATATGTTCTCTTACTACATCCTCTCTTGTTTCTTATCCGTTCATTTACAAACATATTTTTACATCTATTAAAAGCCTCATTCCCCGCCCTTTATAGTCCCTTCCAGGAGCGTATTTTCAGCTTGCTGTAGGCCTGGTTCATAAAAGCTGCGCCATAAATGTAGTACATTACCCATTGGGGCATGCGTGCAGGAGGTTGGTTACGAACACGTTGTCCGCCATTAACCTGTTGAGTTAATGTGCGTTGGTTTAATTCGAGTGTTTACTGGTTAAATCCGAACCATCCGCGCAAGATACAACAATAAGAAAGTTTGTTTTTCGGTTTCAGCATTTGTGAAAGTCATCTGACTGGAAACATCGAAGGCCCGGGCCCTCGAGTTTTTAGGTTGGCTGTCCCCAGCCTTGAAAACCGGTTGCAAAACATGTATAAAATGCCTTACAATTTCTTGATATCTGTTTTTTTCCTTTTCAGCTGTAAACCCAAAACCAAGTATGGCAGGTAATGCATGGACAATATTTCTGTAGAATGGATAAAAGGACTATTTTCTGTCAGAGGGATTCTGTTGTTTCTATGTAAAAACTATGTAAAATTGATTCCTTAGCTCCTTTACTCGTTCTTCAAAGATGGTCCTGAAAATCCAAGCTTAAGAGCCGGGGCTTAATTGGATATCAAGTACTTGTACTAGTTAAGAAATAAATCAGTTTCATCAGGAAGCGATGTCCGTCAGGACGCGGAAGTTTACTTTTTTTCCCCGAACACACAGCGTCTCGAAATGAATCGCTCCAAGACTGATTCAATCCGCTTTAGGCTCGAGGGCCATCTGTACCTGCAGAAGACAAGAGATATCTCGGCCACACAACAGCTGAATTTAAGTCAGTGAGATTAAAATCACGGGGTCAGTCTCAGAAACTTTGGTGCTGAATCCGCGAGGAGTGAAACACCAAAAGTCCGGCGATGTCAAATGGGGCTGGTTGATACACACATGATGGTTCTCTCAGTATTTGTAATTATAAGCACAATTAAGCGATACACATTGTACCCGTTTGACGGAGCGCCACTGAGAAGTAGATCAATTGATCGTATATCAATGCTCCCTGGTCAACAAGGAACGGGGCAGCAAAGCCAGAGTGAAAATTTCAATTTTAATTTTCCTTTTTTGTTTGTTTGTTTGTTTGTTTGTTTGACACCCCTTAGTAAACGCAGAAAAGGGGAGTCCGTATCAAGAAGTGGACTCTAACAATGAAAATGGTGAAAACAGTTAAGGTTACCTAACGTTCATATAAATTGGTTATGTTTGGGAGACGTTTTAGAATCATAAGTTTTAGTTGCCTGAAACAACTTGGTTTTTTCGTGATCAAGGGGTAAATGTAGTACTGTGTCAATAGCAGGCACTAGAATTTGGCATCAGTTGGGATAACAGGACTAAACTGGCCACCGTAAATGGATTCAAAGGCTCACATTTCGAGTGTAAAACGGTGTTGAAGGGTGTTAATTGAAGCGAAATAACCTGAAGCAGCGAAGCTGCTTTCGAGGGTGTATAAATGTGTGATACCGTTATCTTAACACGTTCCTTTTCTCTTTTCAGCTATAAACCGTCTGACACTAGGTAATGTCATTAATAAATGTTTTTGTTCAAGAATTATTCCACGAGCCCGCGTTGGGTGCGAGTTGGTAATTTGACCAATCTCGTATCCAAGAAGCGCGAATGGAATAATTGTATTCTATAGTAATTAAATTCTCAACCTTCCGTTAATTTTTAGTCGACAAAACTTGACTTCCCGCCGAAAAAAATGTAAGGTATAAAGCATTTGCCGGACTTATTTTACATATAAAGTCAAACGTAGGCATATAATGTTTGATAATCGAGGTCCAACGAGCCGATTAGAAAGCTATAAATGCAATATCCGAGGATGAGAATTTGATTAAATGAATTAGCCTGTTGATACATGCACGATGTTTCTTTACAGTATTCGTAAGACCAACGTCAAATACTGGTTGTTGCAGCGCCATTACCAAATAGATCAGTTTATCATGTATCACTGAATGCTCTCCGGCAACAGAGGGTGCGACGACAAGGCCACAGCGAAAAATTCAGTCTTATCTGAATTCTTTTTGTTTAACATCTGTTAGCAAACTAGCGAAGTTCCGTACTTTAGATTAAAGGAATTACTCTTAACAGTGAGAATGGTGGAAACAATCCCGGTTCCACAACGTTTATTTAAGTTGATTACGTTTAGGAGCTGTTTTAAAATCGTGAATTTGAGTTGCCTGAAACGACTGTACTGGGTTGTCGGTGATCAGGGGGTAAGTTTCTAGAAAAAAACAAATGTGATGCTGCTTTGGTAGGAAACAGTGAACTTTGGCATCAGTTGGGTTGATAGGGTAAACTGGGCAACGTAAAGAGATCAGTTCAAAGGCTGACATTTTGAGCGTCAAACAGTAGAGAAGAGTGTTCATTTGAAGCGAAGTTATTGTAACTCAAAGTAGCAAAGTTGCCTTTAAGAGTACGAAAACGTGTGATACTGTTATCTTAATACGCTTCTTTTTTTCTTTTTAGGCGATCGTCTAACGCCAGGTAATGTGCTTGTTATGTCCTTTTTACATGTTTACAAATGACTTACCTTCCTATCATCAAGTGAAGCTATGATCCTCGCAGTTATGAAAGCAATTTTAGCAATTGCGTAGAGAAGCCTGAAAAAATTCAGAACTTCATCGAGGTTTGAACCCGTGACCTCGCGATGCCGGTGCGACGCTCAAACCAACTGACCTATGAAGCCACTGATGTTGGCAGCTGGTCATTTGTGGGTTCAAATGTTCCCGTGATGAATGAATGAACGTGATATATGAAATGAATCATATATTGAACTGCGTATATGAAATCAAGTGAAGCTATGATCCTCGCAGTTATGGACGGAATTTTAGCAATTGCGTAGGGAAGCCTGTAATCGCGTTCATAACTGCGAGGATCATAGCTTCACTTGATTTCATATGTGCAGTTCAGTATATGATTCATTTCATATATTATTCCACCCGAGAATTCCATGAGCCCAACATCACTCACTGGTTCTTGCAGCGCCAGTACCAGATAGATCAATTTATCATATATCATTGCTCCCCGGCCGGCAACAGGGACGGCGGCAAAGCTCAAGCCACAGCGAAAATCTTGTCCTTAGCGAAACTCAGAGAAGTCCCTTACTTTAGATTGAAGGAAGAGCTCCTAATAGTGAAAATGGCGAAATCAATTAACGGATTATCTAACATTCATTCAAGGTGGTTGCGTTCGGGAGGTCTTTTAGGATCACAAATTTCAGATGTCCAAAATGACTCGGTGATGTCGGGCGGTGCGCGGTCGGTAGGAGACACTAAAAATTTGGTGTCAGCTGGGCTGAGAGGATAAATTGTCCACCGTAAATAGATTCAAAGACTGACATTTCGAGCGTCAAATAGCAGTGAAAAGTGTGAATTTAGGCAAAGTAACTGAAAGCAGCGAAGTTGCTTTTAAGCCGGAGTGTAAAAGCGTTCATTAATTGAATGTATCATACCGCTATGTTAATACGTTCTTTTTCTCTTTTTAGCTGAGCTTCAGAGGCTAGGTAATGTGTTTGTTATGTCGTTATGAAATGTTTTCAATTGACTGACCTGGCTTGTTGATACACTCACTCAACACCGCACACACGCTTCTTGCAGCGCTAGTGCCAGATAGGTCAGTTCATTATATACAGAAACCTATAGGCTTCTGTCATATGTCAATGCTCCCCACCAACAGGGGGCGGGACGGCAAAATCACTGCAAAAAATTCAGCCTTTGACATCTCAGAGCAAACTTAGAGAAGCTCTTTTATTTAGATTAAAGGAATGACCGGCTCCAGACAATGGTAATGGTGAAAACATTTAAAGTTACCTAACATTCAATCGACATGCCTCGGGTGTTTAAGTTTGGAGGTGTTTCAGAATCATAAGTTCCATTTGTCCAAACGACTCGGCTATCGGTGATCATCGCGTGAGTTTCTAAATAATGTGTGGTGCTGCGTCGGGAGGAAGCAGCAAAATGGCTTGATACGATGAATTGGCAAACGTAAAGAGATTCAAAGGCTGACTACATTTCGAGCGTCGAACATGCAGCAGTGAAGCACAGAAATAGCGAGCCATGTAGCAGCTCTCGCAACGTCTCACATCATTGGTTTGTTACCCTTCCAGACAACAATAACACTAACAACAGAAACAATGCATCTAAGCCCAAAAACAATAGCTGCTGCTACACTAGAGGGCCAGTAGCGGAATTACAAGCTTACGAGAACTGCTACACAGCGATGTTTCTAAGAGTGTCAGCCATGTGTCATATCGTTATCTTAATACGTCCTTTTTCTCTTTTCAGCTGAGCTTCAGAGGCTTGGTAATGTATTCATGTCGTTATTAAATGTTTTTCTATGACTTAGTCTGTCGTTACACTTGGCGATATCGATGGTTCCAGTCTATAGTAATCGATATGACACACTGGTTCTTGCAGTGCCAGGGCCAGATAGATCAATTTATCATGCATCAATGTTCCTCGGCAACAAAGGGCGGAACGGCAAAGCCACAGCAAAAAACACGCTTCGCGGTTGTGTCTCAATTTCTTTGTTCAGTTTAACATCTTTTAGTAAACTCAAAGAAGTTCGCACCCCACTTTGAAGGAGTAGCTCCTAACACTTAAACTGGTGAACACAATTGAGGTTACCAACATTCATTCAAGATGGTTACGTTTGGGAGGTGTTTTAGAATCATAAGTTTCAGTTGCCTTAAACGACTGGGTTCTGGGAGATAGAGGGGTAAATCTGTAAAGAAAATGTGGTAGGAGGGACTCAAATTTGTCATCAGTTCTAGGGGTTGATATATTTAAAGGCTGCCTTTTTGAGTGTCAAACAGTAGTTATGAGTGTTCATGAATTTAGAAAAATAACTTAACGCAGCAAAGTTGCTTTTAAGATTGTAAAAAAAATTTTATACCGTCATCTTAATACGTTCCTTTTCTCTCCTCAGTTTATCTTTCAACGTCAGGTAATGTTTTCTTTTTTTTTTTAATGTTTTCATTAAATGACTTACTCAATTACTTAGTCTGTTGATACACTCACGATGGTTTGCGGTGCCAGTGCCCGATACATAAATTGACCATATATCAATGTTCTCCGGCAACAGAAGGCGGGACGCCACAGAAAAAACTTCGGCAGTCCTATCTCAATTTTTTATATGACTTCTATAAGTAAACTCGGAGACGTTCCGTATTCTACATTAAAGGAGTGGCCCCTAATCATGAAAGTGGTGAAAACAACTGAGGTTACCTAACACTCATTCAAGGTGGTTACCTTTGGCTTGTTTTCAACTTCACGAGTTTCATTTGTCCAATACGACTGTGTTGATCGGTGATCAAGGGGTGAGTTTCTAAAGAAAATATGGCCCTTTGTCGGTAGGAGGCACTTAAATTTAGCACCAGTTCTCGGGGTTGATATACTAAAGCCTGGCATTTCGAGTGACAAACATTAGTTAAGAGTGTTAATTTAAGCAAATTAATTCAAAGCAACGAAGTTGCTTTTACGAGTGTAACAATGTGTTACTTTCCTCTTCTCTTTTCAGTTTATCTTTCAACGTCAGGTAATGTGGCTTTTTATGTCTAAGTTATTAAATGTTTTTAAATGACCTAGTCTGTTGATACACCCACGATGGTTCTCTACAGTGTTGCGGCGTAAGGACAACATAACCCAATGGTTCTGCCAGTGCACGTGCCAGATCAACTGATCATGTATCAATGCTCCCCGGCAACAGAGACCGGAAAGACAAGGCCACAGCGACAGATTCCGCAGTCCTATCTCAATTTTCTTGTTTGGCAACCATTAGTAAACTCAGAGAATGTCCATACTCTACCTTAAAGGAGTGGCTCCTAACAATGAAAATGATAAAAACAATTCAGTCAAGGTGTATGGTTACGTTAGGGAGGTGTTTTTCGAATAATGATAATGTATTACTTATGGCGCAAATTCTATATATAATCATGAGTTTCAGTTGTCCAAAACGACTGGATTCTCGGTGAACAGGGGGCACGTTTCGAAATGAAAATATGGTGCTGTGTCGGTGGCAGGCACTAAAATTGGATATCAGTTGGGTTGACATGATCAATCGGCGACCGTAAAGAGAGTCAAAGACTGACATTTCAAGCGTTAAACCACTGGGAGCAAGCATTAGTGAGGGAATTGAGTTTATAATAGAAAAATTACCTTGTCTTTTTTCTGTCTTATCTTGTTTTATTTTTTGAATGGATGGATCCACTATGTGTATATATTGCATAAAATTTGGACGCCTACACCGGGCACTAGTAGGGCGCGGGCTAAAATACGTCCAGAAAACTGTTTTGTCCAGGAATTACAGCTACTGGTTAAGCTCTTTGTCAAATCGACGAAGCACATGTTTTCGTACGCACAGTGCATGCGCGCGGGACAATGCGAATGGGTCTCTCGAAGCATCAGTTGGCTTGTTAGGGTAAATAGCCCACCATAAAGAGATTCAAAGGCGTCGGGTATTTCGCACATTAGCCTTTCATGAGTGTGAACCGCAGAGTTGGGTTGTAGAAGGTAATTGTGTATTCCTTTGTCTTCTCTTTTAAGGTGAATCGAGATCAAGAGGTAAGTTCCTAAACAAAAAAAAACTGTTGTGGTGTGTGTGTGAATTTGGCCCGCATTAATTTGCTTACCCGTAGTTTACCAATAGTTAGATTGTTTATTTCCCCTGCAGCTATCGCCTCAAGAATTTTTAGGTGAACTGGCTTATAGCCTGCTGGCTGAAACCAATGTTACTTTGCGTTGTGACTATCGCATATTTACATTTCAGGACTCGTTCCTTCGGAAATTCTTTCCCGGGGTTCTCTGGCTGTTAAGGCTTACAACGACGCTCTCAAGGACGGGAAAGCTCTTATTAAAAGAGTACCAGTGATGATAATTGGCCAAGCTAGAGCGGGAAAGACAAGTCTGAAGAAATCTTTAACTGGAGAAACTTTCTGTGCAACGGAAATCAGCACCAACGCAATAGAGACGGATCCTAATCATTTTAAAGTCTCGGCCGAAGTTTGGAAGACGGGCAAGAAGGGGAAAGAAACTGATGTTGACGCGAAGGTTTTGCTTAATAACCACGCGGCGAGTTTAATAGCTGAGAGCTTGAAAAGAGAGCAAACGAATTCTTATGTTCGACAATCTTCCTCTACCCATGCAGATAATTTGTCTAGATCATCCGAGGAACCAAGCGAAAGTAGCTCTGTGTCATCACCAGTCCGAGAAGCCGAGGAAAATTTCCTAGAATCAGAATTACCCAAAGACATAGCAAAGTTGTTGGAAAAAAGGCTCGGGGATTACCAATCGGTTGAAGAGGAGGACGAAATATATTCAACCCTGTGGGACTTTGGAGGCCAAAATGTCTATTATACCACCCATCCAATCTTTATGACAGAGAAAGCTGTCTACATTTTGGCCTATGATCTAAGTCGTGATCCCCACGGGGCAGCCAGCGTTCCCGAGAGACAAGGATTGTACGAGAGACACGAAGGTATAAGCTGCGGCAAGACAAACATGGACTGTCTTGATTTTTGGATGACGTCGATATATTCTTTGGCTAGTTCACACGCATCTTGCGAGGACGCTGCTGCTGAAATATCACCCACGAGACTGCCTCTCGTTTTTTTGGTGTGCACTCATGCTGACAAGGTTTATGCTAAAATGCCAGATGAGATCCCTGATCCTAGAGAGGTGGCCCTCAAAATCTATGGGTTCCTGAGAAAAAAGATTTACGGTAATCACCTCTTTGGAGACGTTTTCGTTGTCGACAACACAAGGTCAGGGAGTGGCAATGAGTGTCCAGAGGTCATACGGCTGAGGGAAGAAGTACTAGCTGTTGCCAAGAAGTTGCCTCATTTGAGAGAAGCCATCCCATTAAAGTGGTTAAAGTATGAAAATGCACTCCAGCGACTTCGCGAAGAAGGCCGCAAGTGGATAGCTATAGAGGAAGCCAGAGATATTGCCTCCAGTAAATGCGGTATTAGCGATGATGAAGAGTTCACCACAGCCATGAACTTTTTGCACGATCAGAGAATTTTGATTCATTTCAGGGGAAACCACGAGCTGGAAAGTATGGTGATATTGGACCTCCAGTGGCTCATTGATGTCTTCAGGAGGGTTATCACCATCAAGCGCCACGAGCGCTCAGATGAAACCGTTGAACAGCTACGGCGTAAGCTTGAGGAACGTGGAATTTTGGATGAAAGACTTCTGAATCATGCCTGGCACTCACTGTTTGAGGGCCAACAAACCTGCAAGAGCCTCCTTGCAATAATGGAAAAATTTAGCTTGCTCTGTTCCTTACCATCTGACGATTCAAACAAGCAGTATCTGGTACCATCCATGCTCATGTCGCCTCCATCACCTGATGTTCTTGAGGTACTTGGCTCGGTTCAAATTCCTTCGGTCTTCGTAAGGTTCGAATTGGGTCGAGTGCCTCCAGGTCTTTTCCCACGTCTTGTCTTACAGTTTTACCAGCGGAGCAAGGAGGAGTGGAGGAGCCCTGTGAACCCGGAGCTCTTCCATAAATTTGCTCAGTTCCATATTCTTCCAGATCAAGGAATATCCGTTATTTTTCTTTGCTACTCCTCGTGCATCGAAGTAGCAGTTCACACGGGTTGTGACGTAGTTGACAAGGTAGCAGCAGGTTTTTCCCAAGCCAATTTTGATGTATGTACAAGCCGTGCAATCCACAGACAAATAAGAATGATTCTCGAGTGCATGCGAAATGAGTTTGGCTGGCTCAAAAACATACGTTACGAAATGTGCGTCTGCTGTCCGGTTTGTTCTCAGAAAGGCTCTTTTAAATGCCGGGCTCATGATGTACGTGGCTGTGAGTGCCTACATTTATTGTCTGAATCGGAGTTACAACAGTGCCAATATTGCACCAAACCTGGCGTCCGGGGAGATCGCAGGATTCGCATCCAAATTTTTTCACCATGGTTTGAACTCTCAGATACACGGGAACGGGAGATTTCAGTCAGTCAGGTTGGTCAACAGTTGCCCTAATATTAAAGTGCACCAAACATCAAAGCATTTTCTTTCGCAGAAGTTAGATCTCACTAGCTACGTTAAAGTCAGCAAAACTGGCAGTCATTTGGTCCCGCGACCAAGCTGGTGTGAGGCATAAGTCTATTCTTCATTGGACGCCAAAAACGTCTTTGTATTCCAGTTTTGAAAGACGTTTTGCATTGCAAAACCGTACACGTCAAATGAAGAATAGATCGATGCCCCACGGGACCAAATGGCTACTGACGAGTTTTGCTAAGTTTTACCGCTAACAAAAGTTAAATTTCGACGAACGAATGGCAAGTTATATTTGCTGTAGGTGAAGAGATTTATATTAAAAACGAAAAATGTTTGACTTGAGATGTACAATACTTTAGAATGGCTTGTTATAGCATTTTTAGTATTTGGAATGCATTTTGTCTGGAAAATTTTACGTAACGAAAAATTTTAACTCGACATCCTCATTTTTTCATCAAGAACGGTGACAACGTCGTACATCAATGCATGTGATTGGCCCAATATAAAATAACCCATACTGTTAATATCGACTGATGTCGTCGCTTTATCCCCCAAATATAATTTCCTTAAGGAATATCTAAGGTATTGGACAAGTTTCATTAACTACACGCGAATTCCGTGCTTATGGCGCCGGAAAGAAAGAATACTGAGAAGACGCTCCTTCTCTCTCCATGTCTCCCAAACCGGCATTGTACTGGGGAAGGTCTGACGAATCTTTTATTTCGGGATGGGTGAGCTATTGAAGGGATGGCAACTACCATTTGCGAGTCTTCCAAACATTTACCTGCATTGAAATGACAAGGGGAAGTAAAAAGCCTGGTAAAGTAAACGTGAAGAAATAATTTCTCTTGACTTTATAGATGGAGCAGGCTGGATATGGATGTGACATCGCTGCAAGGAGTATCGTTCCTGTTAAGGAAGGTGGGTGCCTTTATCATTGTTAAACAATGCAAGGTTAGATTTAGTTGACAACTGGCGTTTACTGCTGCATCACTTGAAGAAGACAGTAGTATACTGAATAGACCTCATCTTGAAGACTGGCAAAACGTAAAGAATTCACAGTGTTTGTATGGGGATCTGATGTCAAATAATTTGCATAAAACGTCAGTTGGTTCAGGTGTCTTTAATGAAATAGCACAGACACTTGGCAATTGATACAGCCAAGGTACAGCCAAGGTCTTCTTCGTTTTTGTTTTGTTTTGAATATTATTTTTTTATGAGAACCTTTTTTATACGAACGTTGAGGCTGAGACTAACCAACATTTTAAGGGCATTCTAAGAACATACCTCAGGCTGAGAGTCAGTTTACTTGTTTGTAGTATAAATAAAAGGAAAATAAATGTAAGACTGTAGCCTAACGACAATTTACCCAAATATTTAGCGACACGTTTCTTTTTGTTTTTGTCTTCTTGCTTTTCAAAATTAGCAATGTGGTTTTCTTATTGGGTGATACACTAAATAACATTTCAGTTAGTAGTCGAACTCGACGAAGCACAGTCTTCTCAATAAAACTACTAGAAAACTGCAGTTCATCGAGCAGTTCGTATTTATAACCTTTCCAAAATTGAAAATAACGTAATTCCACACCTTCGACGTCATTTCACTTGAAGAACATGATAAGAACGTTTTCAGACTCAAACCGTCAAAAAAATAGGACCGTTCAGCGTCAGCCCCAAAATTTGACGTTCTTGCAAAAATAGGAATAAAAAGAGTGTACCGTAAATCCTCTATTAAGCCCCCCGGGGGGCTTATTTTTTTCAAGCACTTTTGAGGGGGGGCTTAATAGAGAGGGGGGGGCTTAAAAGAGAGGTGGGGCTTATTTAATTTAGCGAAACGCATCACCTGTAGCAAAACTACCGTGGTATCAGACAGAGTATACTTGCGTGTTGTACAATTAAAGTCACTGTCAAAAGTATTTAATTCACTTGTGGAGGCCTAAAAAAACAATATGAACTTCCAGCCTGAATAAACCATAACTGATCAGTCCACGTTAATCGTTATTTTTTTTGCGAAGAATACAGGATGGGGGGAGGGGGAGGGGGGCTTATTAACTTTCCTCCTCTGAAAAGGGGGGCTTATTAGAGACGGGGGGCTTATTTGAGAGGGGGGGCTTAATAGAGGATTTACGGTAAGTGGGTTGATTTTGTTGGTTCTCCACTCTGCTTCGAAAGGTTTTTCTTTGGGTAGCATACTCTGGTTTTCCCTTCTCTTCTTAAACGCCAACATTTCAGTCTTCCGCACAGTGTCTCCAGCCAGCCGTGCCTCCGCGCTAAATACTTTTGACTTAAAGTTCATTATTATTGTTGTTGTTATTGTTGTTGTTCAGTTGTTTTGTTGTTGTTTTGTTGGAAGATAAAAATGGGAAAAGGAAGTATCCATCCCGCGGTGAACTGAAGGGGCCCTCACGTGCTAAAAGTCCTTGTAAAGTAGCAAGGAAAGGTGAGGCATTGGCTTAGATTTCTAGCCGTCGGTGTCACGTTGCGCCCGCGCTACTCCGGAGTAGCCAAAATTCAATCTCGTCCCCAGAGCCCGCATTTCTTTTGGTCAGCACCAAGAACACCGACTCGGGCATCCGTGTTTTTGGTGTTGACTAAATGAAAAGCGAGCTCTGGGAACGAGATTGGCCAAACTTTGGCTATGGGGACCTCACGGTGCATGCTCTTCGAACCCAAAATGAAATCGGGCTGCTATTGAGCAGAGCCCTGGGTCGAGTTGCTCGAAGCATGGTTAACATTAACCATGTGTTAAGTGCCATCAAAACCCATAGGTTGTAATGGTATTTACCCCGGGTTCACTAACCTTGCTTCGAGCTGCTCGGCCCTGGACTTTGTTTCAACCGAAGCTGGTAACAACGATACTTCACAGTCTGGTGTTACCTCGATTGGTCCGATTTCTTCCAGCTTTTCGGCAACAATTTCTCATTTTACGACTAATTTTCCAAAGATAACAATACAACCGCAGAAAACCTGCAGGAAAGAATCGCATCAACGAAACAATCTTTCTTAAAGGGGCAGTGTCACGGTAGTTTTCCTGTATCTAGATCTTAACTGGCTGAAAATTGAATCTTGGCACTTAAGCTGATGACGAGTAACAACATTCCTGATAAACCAAGACAAAAACATGACACAAATTTGAACAGAAAAATTATCCATATGAAATTTTTGGCGATTTTTGGAAAACACCGAAAAACCTGAAAAACGTTGGCCAATTTTTTTCGAGTTTCAACCGTTTCCATCTTCGCAATCCTTAGATGTAGATGAGAAAAAATGGTCTTAGGGCACTAATATTGTTCTTGTTAACGCAACTTAAGCATTATTTTTTGGTTTCCGTTGATGCACAGCCGTCTTTTAGCGGTTTAGAGTATGGCTCAAATAGCGTGGCACTGGTCACGTTCAAAGGTTTCCTCGGTGTTTTGGACTTATTTACCTTCCAACAGGTTTTTCTTCCCGTCCACGTAATGCGCACTGCATGTTTACTTTCTGCATGAACTAGAGGGAAGCAATCAGATAGGCTTTCATTGTCCTTCACAAAACCCAATGAGAGATAACTGTTTCAGCTTCTTTCTCTCAATAATGCGCAAAAGAGAAGAGCTCTGTGGTAGAGACTGGTTTGAAATAGTTTTAAAAAGGAGACAGCAATATAGGAGACGTTAATTCTTACTTTTGATATTTACGATAAAAAGACGTAATGAGTGTCCAGCTCGAACTAGGACCCTGGCCTTTCATTGCCCTTTGAATATGAGGAAGGGCATAACCCTAATAGGGATCACAACCAGGCTGGACAGCCTTTGCCGTAATGCCTGGTCCGTAATCCCTTGAGAAGGTACTGCGCACAAACCTCTAGGGATTAAAGTAGGTAAACGTTGTTTACGAACAGCATGTAAAAACAAAAGTCAACAAAGTTCGAGAGCTAAGCCCGAGTGCATACCTCGCTTCGATTAGACCTTATACAACGCCTTACAAGACAGATTCATTTATGCCTAACTGCATTCTCAGTCACTGTCATTTGCAGATAAAAATTCACTTCTTGTCACTAAGAAAACTAGTAAAAGTGATATTACATTGTTTCTGTAGCGATGAGTTCTCTGTTTAGGCCCTATTTAAAGGCCTGGCCCCAGTTGTTCAAAAGGTGGATAACGCTATCCACCGGATAAATCACTGTCCAGCGGATAACAGATAGCAAAACCAATTGCGTTATCCAGTGGATAGTGATTTATCCAGTGGATAGCGCTATCCACCCTTCGAGCAACTGGGGCCTGTAGGGTAACCCTAGCTCACCCTAGAGTCGGGATAGCCCTAGCAGCCTTATAAAAGCTCTGCTGGCTAGGGACAACTCGCCTCTACGTGACAACTTTCCAGTGGTTTCCATTGTATTTAATTTGCGATTCTTATGGTAACCAAACACAAAAAGTTGTGCCGGGTCGTAGGGTAACCTTATTTGTAGACCCGGGCCATCTTTGACCCTCCTACTAGGCCTACCGTTCCTGCTTGTAAACAGGACCTTTATTGTTATTTCAGTCATGAAAGAGGGTTCTCCCTCGAATGAGGAGCTGGAGGACCTTTCACTGGATATCGGTACGGCGTGGAAACCCCTTGGACGAAGACTAGGCATCATTGAGGCACGGTTAACTGGGTTTCGAGAAGAAAATGGGAAGTATTCTGAGCAAGCCTTCGCCATGTTGCTGCACTGGAAACAGAGAGACGGGTCCGATGCAACGTACCGTGTCTTATGTGATGCCCTGTGTGATAAACGGGTGAATCATAGAGCCTTAGCGGAAAGACTGTGCTTCCGCTGATAAATTTCGCCATTGTTTGAGCAATGATAAGTGGAAACAGAATCTTCCCCCACCTTCTCAGGCTAATTGCTAAAGCATGGCCTATAGACCGTTTTCATAAATAGCGACAAACAAATTATTCTTTTCTCTTTATGCTAATTTTCCTTACTAGCCTCATTTTGAAGCAAAAATCCTTTTCAATTTTTACATGCTAACGAGGCTACGGAGGAAAAGTAGCATAAAGACAAAAGAATAATTTATTAGATGCCATTCATGAATAGGCCAATTTCGATATATTAAAATTCACTCTTAGACAAAAGGCATCACCTCGAGGCTCAGGGGAATAAAATGACTAGCCAATCGGAGCGCGCCTTCAACGCTATCCACTGTTTTAGTACATACTAAAAACAAATCTACGAAGCGCAGCTAATGTTGTGTTATGAACATCTGTACTTGTCATTTTCCATCGACCTCCTTCGGCAATTTAGATAATTGCTGAGATGTGGAGGTGTGTGTTCGACTTCTGCGTCTTCACTGCGATAATGGGATATTACTGACGATGTTATTAAGTCACTTCAATCAAGTGCATTCTGACGACGAGTTTCGAATTGTCTGTGGTCTTGGTGACGAACCTGGTTGCCATAAAGTTTTTACTAAACAGAACAGCTTTTATAAG
>BLFK01001137.1:115978-122014 GCA_014634185.1 Astreopora myriophthalma | reverse complement strand
GATGGGTGATCAACAGTGAAAACTCCTCAATTTTCAACGTTATTTTACCTGTTGACATATCTCACCAATCCTAAACTTTGACGAAACAATCTCTATGTTTTGACGTAATGAAATAAACACGTAAGGTGTTACAGTTGTGTTTTTTTTTCCATTGCTAAGTATTAGCTACTACACTGTACATAAGACACTTTCTCTCTTATAAGATTCTTAGCCGGTAAACCTCCAAATTAGCAATTTCAAATATTCAAAACTCCGCCGAACTTTTCACTTCATGGTTTAGTGTAAGTATTTTCCTTGACAGGCCCACCCAGATGAAGTCCATCTTCTTGTGGCTGTTGTAAACTACAAAACTAAACTGGTAAAGTCTAGAAGAGGCCTTTGTTCCACATGGTTGGCTTCTTTAGATTCATCCAACAAGACGTTGCGTGTTCCTGTGTGGATGAAGAAAGGAACAATCTCTTTTCCCAAGGCTTTGGATGCACCAACGCTCATGATTGGACCAGGTAGAGTTCAACTGTCACAATGAATGGGGAAATGCTGGGCAAAGTAGGACACTTAAGGGGTTATTAGCTAAATTGCTATGCATAACTTTGAACAATTCTGTGCAAGGGGGGAAAGGCGCAATGAGGTTATCCCTATGTGAAGCGCCAACCCATAAAGGCCAGACCACAACACCGGGAACTACGTCCCCTACTCTTTGCGATCAGTGTGTGCGTTCTTTAACGTCCCACAAAGTCATCATGAACAAGCGCAGTGAAACGGCACCTAGGGTTTATCGTCCTTATCCGTGAAGACAAGAAAGTCCAACCCTTTGCAGGTGTCATTAAGGTGGCTCAAACCGGTTTCAACACTTTCAAGGGCCTCGCTTATCAGAAAGATTGACACTATAACACTATCACGTATTAACAATGTTGTGTTACCATATGAAACAGCAATTATTGCTGAATAAAATGTGGTCATTATTGTGACGTAATACGTAACCATAGTAACAGGAAAGCCCTATAAAAACCCCTATATTTCGGCTTTAGTTGCTCGTATCTCAAAAACAAACCCGGTCACCCCCATTTTTTAATTCTTGAAAGTGATCGGCAGACCAAGATAAAACTGTCTGCAAAGTTTCAAAAAATTCTCTGGAGCGGATTGTGAGCCACCTTATTTTTTTTATTTTTTTACGGTGGCTCTGAATCTGCTCCACAGAATTTTTTTAAACTTTGCAAAAAGTTTCATCTTGATCTGTTGATCACTTTCGAGCAATAAAAAATGGGGGTCACCAAGTTCGTTTTTGAGATATGTGCAACTAAAACCAAAATATAGGGTGTTTTTACGGGGCGTTCCCGTTTCCATGGTTACGTCTTGCGTCACAGTAATGACCGCTTTTTATTCAGCAATAACTGCTGTTTCATATGGTACCACAATATTGCTAATACGTGATGCAGTGTCAATCGTCCTAATAAGTGAGTCTCTTGAAAGTGTTGAAACTGGTTTGAGCCACCTTAAAAAGGCAGCACATTTGAAGACCCTGAGTATTGGTCCGGCCGGGGTTCTGAACCCGCGACCTCCCGCACAAGAGTCCGGTGCTCTACCAATTGAGCTAACCGTTCGGCCGTTCAAAACTTTTTCGTCTTTAATCATATCCTACGTCTAAGAGTAAACTGCTGAGTCAATACCCGAAGCAAGAATATTTCGTGGAACTTTGATTGATCGCGTAATTCCTTAACTTTTTACTGATAAATTTTTAATGTCAGGGCATAGATTGTTTCTGTAAATGATGGCTTTAACTACGGTTTAACTTTAATAATTCAGTGTACGATGCAGCTGTTTAATTCAACAAGAACTAACAAGTGGCTTTAATTGCACGAACCTGAATCTCTGCTGCCCGGCAGTGTGTTACACTAGGCAACGTTTCTTGCTTTCTTGTGTCGCGCTCCCGATAATCATATGAGGCCAAAGGAACGTTTTCATTGGTTGATGCCACCAAACTTTGCGACTCGCAAATTTTCTTCGGCTGCTCGCTCCGAGGTGAATAGAATTCATAAGATGCGACTTTTCACCTTGATCATACCTTACAGGTACTGGCTGTGCACCATTCAGAGGTTTTATTGAAGAGAGGGCTTCTCAGTCAGCTGGAGGTAAATTTCGTTTTAGCGATGACAGTTCAGTTCATACTTTACAAATGCTTGCTTAACCATCTGCTCCAAATTCATCTTACAACATATTCATCTTACGACCTATTATGCTGTGAGAGTATCACAGCAATAGTAGTATCACATGCTAGTATCACATGCTATGATAGTATCACAGCATAGGTCTTTACTGAAAATATTTACATATATTATTTCATATAACAAGTATTTTATCTTTTTCAAGGGAAACGTCATAAGGACAACCTATTGTTTCTCCTTTTCAAGATGTATTTTGTATCTGATTTTATTTCACAGAATTTTGAATAAACACATTGTTATGTTATGATTATTAAACTTTGTTCACCGTGACAATAAACTAAAAACTCCGGTGAAACCAACACCAGAATTGACTCCAGACGCGTTATTAGCATTTTTCTTTGAGTACTTTGGAATGGACTGTTCACTTGAGTCTCTTGTTTTACCGTGTGTTCGTATAAGTCGTGCGTTTCTATCGAACTCGCGCCATCGTGGTTTGTAATGACCACATTCCCGACCTTTAAGTGGATTTGTTGCTCTCTTTAGATTGCGCTTGCTGTTGCAAAAGAATATGGGAGAAGTTCGATAGTTCCGCACCACCTGTGCAAACCCTAGAAAACACGGGGGACTGTGAACAGTCAACATTAATGGGAGCGTCAGGCGTCTCCAACATGCCTCAGTTATGCATGCCAGCTTACGTCAGAATCTCTGTTTTCACCTCCAAGCCTCGCCTTCAACGCGTGATCCCACGCAGAATTACATCAATGCATTCACAAAGCAGTGCACATGAAGAGAATTCCCTCCTGAAATGTAGGAAAGTTGTTGCAGGCTGAAAACGGTGAAATTGTCATTCTGACGTAACGTTACAGCCGCAAACATCAACCAACCAACCAACCAACCAACCAACCAACCAACCAATCAATCAACCAATCAATCAACCAATCAATCAACCAATCAATCAACCAATCAATTGCTTAATTAGCTAGACGTTTACGTTGCAGCCCATGATATTGATCAAACGTTTGCATGCTCAACTGAAGCTTTAAATAAGTTTTTCGTTGCCTTTGAATAAGAGAGCATTCTTTCGGTTTTCAATGATTTAGTTGAAAATGGTTGTTTTCTCTTAGCCTCGTCATTGTCAACTTTAGGTACCTTCTCCTTCTTTGTTATTTGGCTACTGACATTATTAACATCGGCTTCCCACGATAAATTTAGCGTTAATATTTTGGCTGCCATTACTCTTGCAGACTGTGTGCTGTTCTTTGGCTGCAGAAATAGCGACAAAGACTTCTTTTTTAAAGAAGAGTGGCAACCTCTTGTCGAAAATGGAAGCTTGCAACTGTTTACAGCTTTCTC
Organism: Astreopora myriophthalma; assembly: GCA_014634185.1. NCBI lineage: Eukaryota > Metazoa > Cnidaria > Anthozoa > Scleractinia > Acroporidae > Astreopora > Astreopora myriophthalma. The sequence goes on along the minus strand of BLFK01001137.1, from coordinate 118,499 downwards.
AAGAGATCAGGTAGACATTCTACTAATTGTATCGTTTGAAAGAAATGATTATCAAGTGCTGTTTAGAAATCAACTGACGAAATGATCCTCACACTTGCTGGACAATTTGAGCAATTGTCTAATATGCGCTTCAAACATTCAAGTGACTCCAACGGGATTCGAACCCACGACCTCTCGCGATGCCGGTGCCGTGCTCTTACCAACTGAGCTATGAAGCCACACAGTTGAGAGCTGGTCAATTTGTTGGGCTAAACCGCACTTCATAATCATTTCTTTCATTCATTCCTTTCACGGGAAAACACGAGCCCATGAGCATGAGCCCAACAAATTGACCTGCTCTCAACTGTGTGGCTTCATAGCTCAGTTGGTAAGAGCACTGCACCGGCATCGCAGAGGTCGTGGGTTCCAATCCAGCTGGAGTCACTTGAATTTTTCAAGTGCATATGAGACAATTGCTTAAATTGTCCAGCAAGTGTGAGGATCATTTCGTCAGTTAATTGTATCGTACTTAAGTAATTCACGGTCATAAACAGATGAGTAAAGGAAGAAACATGCTTGGACTGCCGAACTACACGTATGTCACCGTCCTATATCCATGTCTTTTTTCAACAGGAAGATAAGGTGTATATTCAACATCGTTTGTTGGAAAACAGTGCCCTCGTCTGGGATGTTTTGGCGAATAAACAAGGATGGTGTTATATAGCGGGGTAAGGACATCAGTGTGTTTTAAAAGGGAGAAAATATCGCACATCTTATGATTAAGTCTTGCGAAAAAGGAGGTGGGTCTGTAGGCGGGGTGAGTCTGAAGGTTCCCAGGCATTTGCCAGTTCCTAGGCCCAATATTTGCTGTTTATTTTCGTTAGTATCCGTTTTCCATCTCTCAAACTGACATTTAACTAAATGACATGAAGTAAAACGTATTTCAAACTGAACACGAAAGAGAAAACAAAATCTGAAGTTTCAGGGCCCCGCTAAAAAACAAATTGTTCGCTTGTTATTGCTGCTGGTATCCGTTAGACTAACAAGGCTGAAATCTGCCAATTAAGAAAAAAGTTAAATAAAGAAACAAGACAAAACAAAACACATGTTTCCAGTTTATGAACTTACCTATCGCAATAACTGAAAGGGTCAGCATTAGATAACACAGGGGTAAAGTAGCCTGCGCCCGCAATGATGACAATCCACAGGAAACCCCTAACCCTATCCCTGACCGCTGCATGGTCGCCAAGTCTACCTCACCCGATGTTATTTAAGGTGGCTCTATATAGTATTGTACAAAGCTTTGGATATTACATGCGCATAAATAATTTCTCACTTGGCAAATGTTTATCACATAGCACTCGGTAAAAGGGCAATAATAGAAACCTACAGCCTTAGACTACGCATGGATGACTCTTTCAGAACCTAAATGTTGTTGCTATGGCAACTACTGACAGAAATGCTTGGCTTGTTTTTTGAACATACCTGACTTCTAGAGGGTGTTTCTACGTTTCTACACGGTGAATTTTCTTTGTTTTTGGGGAAACAGTAAACATCCAAGGAGTTTCAACTCACAAAGCTACAAGAAAATCTGTACATAATTTTCGAAGGAATTCGCAGTTTTCGCTTTTGACGCGTATTACATTAATGTATGTATAAAATTTGATGATTTTTTCCTAACAGCGAGAAAACGAAAAATCCTATCCATGTGCCAATTTAAAAAAAAATTCACCGTTTGGAACGCGCCCAATATGCGTCTTAAGATCACTAAAAAATCTTTGTTTTTCGAGACGTCATCAAAACAGAAATTCTTCAAGTTAAGGTACTGCGCTCGCGCCATTCGTACCCATGCCAAAAAACTATATAGAGCCACCTTAATGCTAACCAACTGAAAGCTGACCGTTTCCAAATAATTGCTGAACGCGGTACATCAAGACAGTGGATCTTAGATTGTATAACTGTCAGAAGGTATCCAACGTAAGTTGTAGCGGTGGAACGCAAGTGCTAGCCGCATGTTTTATGAGGTATTCCCCTATTTCTTCGTCGTTGTTAACTTCTTGTATTCCAAATTTCTTAGCTGCTATGTTGTGGGATAAAAAACGTCCATGTTGATTTGTGACTTAATTATTTGTTTACTTTTCACTGCTAGAAACTCCCAGAGGATGCCTGCAGATGTTACAGAGGCCTTACTTGAAATATTCATGAAAGAGGGGAAAATGGAGAAAAGCAAAGCAGAGAAATTTCTTAAAACTTTAGAAGGTGCAAGACATTTTCAAAGCGAAACGTGGTCATAATAAGCGGAAAGGATAGGAAATCAACTGAAATATTGAAATAACCATGGGGGAGCTTAAAGTGCCTATCACCTCAAAATACTTTTCCGCTACAATAATTCTCTGCACTTGTCCCAAACATATTTTGTTGCTCTACAACCTTTTCTCTGAAGACTCACTTTTTTACTGGTTTTCAAAGGTGGAAAATCTGGACATAGTTTGATCGGCTACCGAGCAAGGGAAGGGAATGGGTTCAATACCGGGTTGACGTC
>BLFK01001137.1:108478-110978 GCA_014634185.1 Astreopora myriophthalma | reverse complement strand
GTTCTTACTAAACATAAGGTGCCGTTAAAGCGCGAGCTTTGTTGAAAACAGAGTTACTATCTGATTTCCCGGAAACGAGAATGACAGACAACTTTGTTGGAATAAATTTGGCCACGCTTTGTGGCAAGTTTAATTGAACAAATTATCAAACTCATAACACCGCAATAAAAATTAAAGTACTTAATCTCCTGTTGATAAATGGGGCGACAAAATTTCGCCTGAGTTGATTCTGTCCAGGCATCAGGAAAAAGTGTTAACGGAACAGGTGGTGAAAATGGGGAGGAGGTGGGAAAGATATTTCTGGGGATCTGTTCAATCTGATGGCGAGGAGAAGAAGGAAGACTACCTCGGCAAATTTTCTATTTCACTACAACGCTTATCATTTGCTCTAACCTCATTGGCTAAACTTACGGTGCTATCCGTACCTGGTACAACCCACCTCCACCGGATTATCACGTGAGCACCACGCCTCGATATAAATTACATTATGTCAGGCCACAATGTCTGCTTTATATCGAGGCATGTTCTTACTAAACATAAGGTGCCGTTAAAGCGCGAGCTTTGTTGAAAACAGAGTTACTATCTGATTTCCCGGAAACGAGAATGACAGACAACTTTGTTGGAATAAATTTGGCCACGCTTTGTGGCAAGTTTAATTGAACAAATTATCAAACTCATAACACCGCAATAAAAATTAAAGTACTTAATCTCCTGTTGATAAATGGGGCGACAAAATTTCGCCTGAGTTGATTCTGTCCAGGCATCAGGAAAAAGTGTTAACGGAACAGGTGGTGAAAATGGGGAGGAGGTGGGAAAGATATTTCTGGGGATCTGTTCAATCTGATGGCGAGGAGAAGAAGGAAGACTACCTCGGCAAATTTTCTATTTCACTACAACGCTTATCATTTGCTCTAACCTCATTGGCTAAACTTACGGTGCTATCCGTACCTGGTACAACCCACCTCCACCGGATTATCACGTGAGCACCATGCCTCGATATAAATTACATTATGTCAGGCCACAATGTCTGCTTTATTCACTTCCAAATTAAGTATAAAATGCTGTTTCTTTGCCGATTTAATGGCATTGTTTACTTCGTTTCGAGCTTGCTTATATCGCTCCCAAGCCGACGTGTTATTTTCTTGAATAGCAATTTTCGTCATATAATTAGTGTATAATTCCGTTTATAGATTTCAATCAACTGTGCACCACTCCTTGCTTACATTTATATATTTACATAATAATTTATTCTGCAGTTAACACTTGATTGATCTCTGTATAACTAGTTCGCCCGAAAAAAAAATCTAACTCTGGTGTAGTTCATCTCGCTATCAGCGATCTTTCTCTGGTTTTCATAACCCTTAAAATCTGCTACTATTCGAGCGAACTGGTATTCATCGCACGATTGAGACACGCGTTTTTAAAAATTTCAACCACCACCACTTCCTCAACGATGTTGCACAACAGCCATGGAATAGAGTTTTTTCAGAGACAAATCCAGAAGCGATGTGGGATGTTTGGAAACATTTATCTATGGAAGTAGTTGATAAGCATGCCCCACTTCAAAATAAACGGGTCTTTCCCCGTGATTCAGTGTACCATACTACAGCATTCATGTCAAGTCACTTCCGGTTTGTTTCTGAGAAATCGGAAGAAGCAAAATGACAATCTATGAATTTATCATCTTGTAACGAAACCACTCATGGAAGCAAGTGTCTGAAATGTGTCTTTTCTGTCTTGTCTACGTGACATCTATGAAACTTACACCAACCCGACAATAAAGGGCTTGAGACATATCGAGGTTCTGTCGAGTCGCCGCGCGCTCTGCATCCCTCTAGCCAGGGGTTCAAGGGTCTCAGCTACAACACAACAACCACCCCTTTGGCGTTCACAGGATTGTGGCGGTGGCCATCCTAACTGGAATGGAAAACAGACAAAATAGAAAATAGACAACCAACAAGCAAAAACAACAACAACAAAACAATTAATAAAAAAGGGACGAATACAAACATTTCGGGTCTCTGCAATTCCAGCTTCTCTCCCCACCCCCTGTTTCGGTTCATGTCATGCAACCCTGCCCGCTCTTTGTGATAAGGTACGATTGTGAGCCAATCACTGAAAAATCCGGCGGAAAAAAAAAAGCGATTTTAATGAACTTTGGAGGTGTTTGATCGAGACTGCAGGGAAGAACTGGTTCGCCGTTTACAAAACCCTTTTGCCCTTTCCTACGGTGGCCCATAGAGGACATACTACCTACATTTTATTTTCGCACGATAAATTCACAATTTATTGCTGAGTAAATTGTGAATGTCCTCTATGGGCCACCGTACTTTCCGAACCTTTGTCTTTCTCAAGTCTCCACTTTGTCACAAATCCCAATCTTATTATTTAGTTTGAAAATTTTGGAAATCTCGGGTAAAATAAGTCGCATTTGTATCAAGTTAAACTATGACTCGTTTGACTTTAACCGATGACGACGGGACTTTCGGGGGGGGGGGGG
>BLFK01001137.1:104700-108462 GCA_014634185.1 Astreopora myriophthalma | reverse complement strand
GCAAGCCAGTTTTGGGTTGTAAGCCTGTTCGATGCCTCGTAAGAGTAGTGCGGCCAGAGAAAGGAGGGGAAGTCAAGTAGGCCTATGACTTGTTCAAATATACCGGAAAAGTTTGTAAGCCCGGGCTTACTGGCTCAAAGGGAGCTGGGCCCTTGACTTTATTGCGTCATTTGGACTTCCGGTTTATTTCTGAGAAATCAACGTGACAACACACTTTACATAAAGAGTGAATAAACCTTTTTCAGTTCATTTGCGACAACTGTGTCAAGCCGAAGGTTGTTGTGTCGTGAGAAGATAATACACTTTGGACACCTTACTTCATGACGATGGAACGGTGAAACGTACAACGATGCAGTGTCCCCATTGTGGAAACACACAGCTTTTTCCATCATTTAACTTTTGTCCTGTATGCGGTCGTGAGCTCCCGCGCTCAACAATCTTACCGAAGGAAAACGTCGGAGGCAAACCAGTCGAACATTCAGGTGCAACGGAAAACAACAGAGGTTGCGGGAACGGTAATTATTTTTCCCTTTGTGTTGAGTTTCTTCTGAAGATCTTGACTGAGAACCTTCGCGGTGCAAAATCGTGAGCACTGCCTTAGAACACCCTTCTTTCGTACAGAACGAGACATCAAAAGATCCTGAAAGATCGTATGACGCGCAATATAGTTTATAAGTGGTCGGGTGGCAATGGGCATCGAATTAATCGTGATTTATTTTGCTCGTTTATTCGAGGAGTATTTATGACCATTTTCACGTCGCAATTACATGTACAAACTCTCAGCGTCAGGACCGTCAGTACTAGCTAACCGGTAGATACATACCTAATGAATGTTATGATGAAAGCTTTTTTACCTATTTCGGTTTCGCTCGGGTTATAACCGTCCAAGCATTAGCATTGCTCTTTATATTTTCTCTTATCAGTGTCTCATGTCGTCGGTCGCTTCTGAAAGTCGCCTTTCCTGCAGGAATCCTTCACCGTAGGCCACAGTGACTACATTTAATATAGTTTGGAGATTGCATAACCTTTTACCGTGTAGTTGCGAGCGCTTTATTTCGTAGAGCTATCCACATAAATTTATTTAAGTGCAAGAGTTGGACCTATGTGCGTGAACTTTTGCTCGAACCAATTCGTGTTGAAAAGAAAAACGAAAGTGTTGACCCCCACTTCCGCCTACGCTGCGCAAACGGTGAGAAGGGACGTGATGGGTATAGTTAGCTGCGCATGCTTGACAGAGGACGGGTCGCTTGCTTGCAGTCGCATTCTCGTCCCCAGAGCCCCGATCGTTCTGGCCAAAAGGATCGTGGGTCTGGGCACCAGAGTAGGAATTTCTATGATGGTGAAGTCAGCGGGAACGCCCCTGAAAACGATGACTCTGCAGGCGTGTGTTGAAGTTTGGTACATTTCTTTCCCATTGTCTGCCAATCTACAATGTCAAGTTAACAAGTCTTGAGTTCTTAGGAAAACACGTGCACACAACGGGGAATTGTGTTTTCATTTCTTGGTTTGAGCACTGTTCGTCCCAATTCAGTTCCCAGATAGTTCGGATAGTTTATAGAAGTTGAACAAACTGGAATAATCACGAAATACTTTGCAAAACGTAAACTAGTAATTTTAAATGACGTTTTCATGGATGTCGCCGTCGTAGATCTTAAAGTCCCTAATATCGCAGTCGTTTCTCTCTCGTTTTGCTACCAAAGCGGATATAAAGAGACTAGAATCCACTGCTCGCACGGTAACTTCCGTTTTACCCCTGAAATTCTCGGACTGTGGGTTAGGAATAAAATGAGGATGTAGGTTGAACGCGGTGAGTGAAAGTAGATGCCATTCTTTTTACTTTATACTATTTAACCAATAGTTTTCATGTTGCCGTGTGTCTGTGTCACATGGGCTGGTGTTAGCGAGCGTGTGACTGATGATCGCTTTAAGACTTATGGATGAGTCGCGATTGCGGCAGAGTAGGATTTTTTCACATATTTTGCCACCTCGATTTGTCACTGAGTTCGTCCGTAAATTGTTTAATTAGCAGCCAAAGTCAAGTTTTCTTAGTCTCGGTTTTTGCATGTCAACTTCACGGTTTAAGTGTGTACGCACATTTTGTTGGTCAATTAGTATTCATTTATTTATGCTTTCTTTTGTTTAAAGATAATTGAATATTCATCATTCAGGCTCCGATAATTTCCGAGGAAGTCGCCAAACGCGCTCGAGCAACATTCATTTTGAGTAAGGTGCGATTTTTTCAATTCTTTTCCGCTTCATGCTTGAACAGTGCTAGCGGATGTTCCATTGTTCCTCCAAAATTGAAACTAAATTAAACTAAAATAGAAGTTCATTGAGTGCACATTGTTTGATTCCAGATGGAGCTGTGCTGTTTATGTGGGAATGCAGAAGGGCTACTGTATTCATTGAGAACGCACATCAAACTTTATGTGAGGAGCAACTACAGAATACAGGGCCACACAGGGCCAGCGCATCCAAATTAGTTAGAAGCTTTTGTAGAACGAGACTCACAGCAATGGGAGCTTTTGTTATTCAATGATATGGAAATAAGTGGCCCTGTATTATGTAGTTAAGCCTGATGTGAATAGCCATATTTTCGTGTGGAAGTGTGTGTGTTTCATTTTTTTTTTATTTTCCGACTACCTCTACCCTAGCACAAGATTTTCCAATGCACTATGGTAGCAAATTTTGCTATGTACTACGTACGCTGCACATGCAGGTTACAACTCGCGCACTAAAGACTAATACTCCAAAGCTCGAATAGAGTGTCGAATAGAAATGGTTGTGCTTTCCAGAGTATTCTGTAATTTGAATAAAGCCCTCTTATCCAGTCAAGTGGAAATATATGCAAAATAACTACCAGCGAGACAAACTGATCCTCGAGGAGCCATGCTTCACTATACACTTAATGTAATCACAAAAACAATGTTTATTCCCAATTTAACTCCAACAATCGATATCAAGACAAATAGTCAGATCCACTTCCACTTCTGAACTCATTCGACGACGATTCGCTAAAATAGAAAATATACAAGCAATAAGCTAAGTAGCTATAGAACTTTAAAAAGCTGAACTTTGTTAGCTTTCGACGAGAGAACTCACATTATGTAGGAGCTTGGAAATTCTCAGTGCAAATTCACAAACAACATCATCAAACATGGCGACTGCTTTTCCCGCGTGTTCCTCTCGGGCCGCTAAACCTTATGGGAGGCACAGGCCTCCCAACATTCCAGTGAGTAATATAAAAAAGAATGTCAAAAAATCGATAAAACGTAACAACACTTAATGTATGGTCCCGAGGGAAACAGTTTTGTTTTCCCGAGAGTCCTGATGATTTACACGGTACGACTTTTGCTTACAACTGTCGTATGCGATTTTTTCTGCGCGCGCAGCTCGCGTCACGCAAAAAAACCGCGTACAACTCTCGCTATTGAGCACAGACCGTGCTTACGATTGTCGTAGAGTTTAAAAACATGTGACATTTTTTGTGACGTGCACGACAGTCTTAAGAGAGTTGTAGGTTTGATTCTTACGAGAAACAATTCGTGCCGTAGGCCTGTCGTAAGCTTGTCGCATGCAACAAAGTCGTACCATGTAAATCGGCCCTAACAATGAACTCTGTTTTCGTCATGTCATGATGCAAGCTTGACTGTGATTGGTCAGTATTATGCTTGTGTGACAACAGAAATATGCTCCTTGAACAAAGAAGAAACACAAACAACGCGGATGACGGACAAATCGAGGTTTATACAGTCGAGAACT
>BLFK01001137.1:89700-92200 GCA_014634185.1 Astreopora myriophthalma | reverse complement strand
TACTTGTGAAACAATTTACAGTCCGCCTACAAGGAGAATTGCTATGGATTGCCATCGTTTGTCCGGAGGCAAGTCCGTACGACCAGAGCACCAGGAAAATGAACTCAACATATTGTAAACAATCATTTTTTTTTTCTTTTGCGCATGCGTATCAGCTACAAATAATTATATTTTTAATGCGAATCTTAATTTTTGAACCGGAATCCCTTAACCCCTGGTCAAACTATAAATATTGGCCGATTCAACATGTTGGGTGAACCAACACTTTATCGTTTGGCCACCGTGTTTGACGACAATTCAACATGTTCAGTTAGACGATGTTGGATGATGTTGAAACATGTTTGATACAGCATCAAACATTTGATCCAACATCGCCCAACATTTGCTTTGTTCTAGTGTTGGATGTGTGAAATTTTGTTCGTTTGGCCAGTCTTGACCAACATGTTGCACGCACGTACACGCATTGTGACTGCAAATTGAGTGGTTACCATAGACACCTGGTGCGTCTCATGTTTGATCAAACATGTTGAATGGATATTTGATGTGGTTTGGCCACCCCCTAATTTTCAACATGTTGGATTGTACAACAGTAGGGGACGCAGATCCTGGTGTTGTGGTCTGGCCTTTGTGAATGTAATTTAATCTGTCCTTCCTTTCACATTCATGAATGGGTTGCGAGGGTTGGGTGGGTGGGTGGGTGAGATCACATATGGACTGATAGTGGCTGCAAGAGGCGCCTTTACAGGCTGACGTCCGATCTCACTCCAGAGAAAGAATTGTAATCCACCATGAACTTTATAGAATATGTGTGGTATATAATTCTATTGCCATTACAACATGCAACCGAGATGTTTGATCGTCCAACATTTATCGTTTGGCCAGGCCTTTATTCTGAATGCAACCAAGATTTAAGTTGGCGCAGTACTATCCCTTGAATGAAGTATACTAATAGTTTTTTTCCTTGCAAAATTTTAAAGCATAATCTTGAAATCGTGCAGACTGCAGGTCCATTCTATAATGCTCACCACAGGCAAGACTTTGTTTGGATTAGTTAATTTTTTTCTCCTGAAAACCTGAACACTTATTCTTTATGAAAAATTTCATCTTTTGCGGGAAATCCATGATTTTTATTATCACACCACACCGACTCACTGAACTATTTAGTCATGTTCCGTCACTAAATTTTGAGCCTGTAGAGTGCACAGTGTCGTCACGCTTTGTCCAAATGGATTATGGCAGCCAAAATGGCGGACCTCCATTGAGCGGTCAATGCGGGCCTTTCCCACTTTATAAAGATGTCAAAATGTAAGTAACCTCTCAAATACTGGAATGCTTGCTTTAATTATGTCATGAACTGCAAATTAAGCAAACGAAAAAAAAAACATTCATTTTTTTCTTCAGTTCGCCATTAAACTACCCGTTGATAGGAGAGCATTCATTCATTTAGCTTTTCTACTGTTCTACCAGAGCAAGGTATTCGCACAGAATCTCAGTCTCGATAAATACGTTGCGCTAGCCTATCTTAAAAATTCTCAGTGGCTCACTCAAAAGCTGTCTGTTTTGTTTTTTACACTAGACTGTGTCGCCAACCCACTACATTGCCAGTATATATCTACGTTTTGACCTGGGGATTGAGTTACTGGCTATCTTTGCTCGTGCGTCTTTCCCCCTCTTCATTCGCCTACAAAGGTGGACAAACAGACAATAGGACCTGGTTTCCCCTGACCACGCCAACTTACTCAACCCAAGCCCCAATATAAGAATAACCCATACCCAACCCATAATTTAATCAAGAATAGCAATAAGATGAATCAACTAACAACCATGAACTCATTACAAAATGAGCCAAAACACGCTTGTTAGAGATAAATTCGTGGCATTTGGGGTGGGCAATTTTGCAAGATCTGATATTGTCTGCATCAAAAACATTTAGGTGAGAGAAACAAAAATCAATGTGTACAGAGATTCTGCACTCTTTATAATGCCAGGTACTGCTTTCGTTAAATTGACTATTCTGTTAAAAGACTAAGGTATGGAAAGTTATTGCAAAGGAAATCTTGAGACATTTTCCCGTAACACCTTGACAAAAGTGCACTTGGCTGAAAGTAAAGAACTGTGAAAGATCAACATTGACTAATTAATTCTTACATTTCTTAAAGAAAGCCAAATCTAGAAACTCTAACCAACAAGACGCAATCCAATGCAGAAATGGCGGTCAGTATAGGGGATGGGGGTTCTGGCGCAGCAAACATGAAGCATACATATATAATTGACAATTATTTACCTCACACCTCGACCTTTTTTTGCACACAGAAAAAAAACCAATTCTTTGTGTAGTCCTGGGGGGCTTTTACCTACACCAAAAATTGCCCCCCCCAGCTACATAAAGAATCAGCAAAAGTTTACCAGCTAGACCTTAAGAACTGGAAATTTATTCGACTTCTTTTGGAGACCACCAAGTGCAGGGAAACCATACTCTCATTTGCCATAATGATGTGGG
>BLFK01001137.1:80799-89694 GCA_014634185.1 Astreopora myriophthalma | reverse complement strand
GCCGGGGGGGGGGGGGGGGGGGCAGAGATACAAAGCTATCCGCCGTTTGTTCAACGTGGGCACCTGCAACGATGCTAAGCAGCGGCTGCTGGCACTGGGTTCAGTTGGGACTCAGGCTCCAGATACCAGCTCCCCCGCAACTCCTGTGAAGTGCTGAATGCGCCGGCTGTTTTCCTTCTTGGCCTTGAGAGTCTGCTTTTCGGCGGCCCACGTCTCCAGAGCTTGTTGGTGGCAGGCGGCAGCCTCAGCCCTCGGTTCTTCAGCCTCTCGGCGCCAGGCGGAGATTTCAGCATTGCGCCGTAGGGCTGTGGCCTCGGCTTTGGGCGTGTTGGCCTCTTGGCAGATGGAGTCGACCATTGAGTAGCTCTACGTCTTTTCGCTGGGACGAGGCGACCGATGCCCGAGAGTCAGCGGTATCGCCGTGCAAGGAGTCAAGCTTGAGGAGGGTCCGCTTGAGGATAGTGCAGGGGGCTGCAAGCGGCAAACGGGTTGTGGCCAGATCAGATTCGGAGGAAACAAATGGTAAGTATGCGTGGCCTTGGTAGTGCAGATTCCCTAGAGGCCATTCCGCAGAAGTTCGGTGTTGGGAGGCATCACGAAATATATTTAATACAGCGAAACTTTAAATGGTATTAAAGAAGTGGCTACTGGTAAAAACTCATACAAGTGGTTAGTCAGGGGCTCCACCGAGCTGTGTGGGTGGAGGTGCATGAACGAGTACTACAAATTCACCAAGATCGTCTTCGAAAGGGCGGCAGAACCACTCCATGCCGCAGCTGCGGTTGGGGCGTTTCCAAGCAGTACTCAGTGTGCGTATACTGCGGTTATGGGAAGGAAAAGGCTAAGCTCTGGAAGCGCCGAAAGCGAGAGTTTGTGAAGTAATGCTGCCAGATGGCAGCCATCGATATCACCTGACTCGAAATCCGCCCTTTTATACAAAGGGGGTACTTGTAGTTGTACCTCTGGGGTTGTAGTTTGCTCAGAATTACAGAATCAATTTTGTTTAGAGAAAGGTTGCCCAATAGATGTACGTACCTGCAATGAATAGTGACATTTCTAATTTGAGCGACCAGGCTCTGGATTCCGCCCTTGTGGGGCCCCAAAATACCATCTCACTCCCACCCCAGTTCGCAAACAAGCGACCCGTACCAGCCTCTCATCGAAAAGAGCCAGTCTCAGCTCCCTGCCACCAAAAGACAGTTCAGCTCCCAGCTACTTTCTGATGAGGAAATGGATGAGCTGTTTGACGAGACATTTCCCCACCCCAGCCAAAAGCTCCCCCAACCAACCACCAGGTAGCGCTGTCTCGCCTTTTGAAAAGCTTGCTGGGAAACAGCAGGGTACCTTCAAGGGTGGAAAATGGATGTTCCCAAAGGGCATCGCCTAGAGGCAGACCCAAGAGAGTTCCTGAAAGGAGTGTACCCCCATATCAAGAAGAAGCTGGAAGAAGAGCTTCGGGGCCTGGGGCCGTAAAATCTCAGCTCGCCCTAAAAGTGGAGTTGTAAAAAGATCAACTGGATGGTAGCTAGGAGAAGTTCTCCACCCCTGTCCTCCGCCACAAAGCAGGAAGCCCTGTTCTAGCCAGAGGAAATCGCTGAAGTCTTAGACAGGTCTTTCCCCACTCTCCTTGAAACGCTCGAGAAATAGACACAGCAAGGCTCCAGTTGGGTTGTTGACAGAGTTGAGACGCTTTGGCTGAACATCGCCAGATATCAGCCACCAAAAGGCGGTGTCTGAGAACGCATTATTGAAACTTTTTTTCGTGTAAATGTCAAATTGTTGTGAGCGCGCACTTCAGTTAAATTTTGTGTTGCAAATACATTTTTCTTACATTTTGACGCGTGCTTGTAGCTGACGAAAAAAGGCGAATTTTGTGAGATTAAAGCGTGGTTGCAGAGATTGTCCTCGTGGTTTTTGGTGTTTTTCTTGTTCTTGTACCTCTCGTTGACTTCTAGACTGTTCTACTTTCAAGAACTGGCAGATCTTACATTGGGCTTCTGAAGAAGGTGCAGGCTAAGAGGGCATGCTTGAATGTCCACAGCAACGATCACTGCCTTTGCTGGGCTATCCAGTCGGCCCTCTTTCCCGTGGGAAAGAACCTGCTGCGGCCATCCAAGTACCCCAAGGAAGATGGTCTGGATTGGACTGAGATCGAAACCCCTACCCCAGTCTCTGAGATCAGGAAGGTGGAGAAGTAGAATGGACTAGCATTGAACATCTTTGGCTGGGATGCAGGACCAAGATCTGAGTTTTGCTGTCGAACCCAACTCACCTTCAGATGACTCCGCAGGAACAGCGCTTTCAATCTCAAGCTGCAGCTCTCCCCGAAGACCACAGTTGTCCCGGTCCTCTTCCACAACCTTCGGGGCTATGACAGCCATCTCCTGTTACAGGCCATCTCAAAGGTGGAGGGACGGATCTCGGTGATCCAAAATTCCACCAAAACTTACATGGCCTTCACCCAAAGCAAGGCTTGGGCGCTGACTCCCAAGATTTTTGAGTTGCGAGATTTCTTGAGGTGCGGTTCAAGTCGCACACTCAGAAAGTTTTGGACAGTTATAATATCCAGTGATTACCTTCTCAATCCTGCTCAACTCCAACCTTGCCAGGTTGACAGACGGCAGGAACCCATTGATCTCAAAGAGAACACTGACTTTCTGACGGGGCTGAAAAAAGTGACCATAAGCTACTCATGGTACAATGTGTCACCCCGGTACAAAAAGAAGCTGCGCTGGAAGAAAACCGACCAAGAATGGGAAGTGCTGACCTTCCCGGACTGGATATACAATGACCTCAACTGCTACCTGCAAGACCTCACACCCTGTGCGGAAGACAAAAGTGTCTTTACACTCTACTTTGACATGATGCGCTACCGGGCCTTGCTTCTCGTGTACAACAATTATAGCCTCGATCTGAGCCAGGGCAAGTTCACAGAACTGCTGGGGTTCAAAAAGAAGGTCGTCACGGGTGGGGGGAGCACGTCAGGGATACGATTACCAAAATCACGTGCAGCTTGGACTGGGTTTTCATCCACATCAACCTCATCTTGCATGTGGCCAACAACGTTGGCGGTAATGTCCTGTTCAGCTTCTCCATGAGTGACCTCCGGGTGAGCCATCTGTTCGCCAAGTCACTACCGCTGAAAATCAACTGGCACCCAGTCAACAAAGGGTGCTTTGACGCGATTTGGATCTGGGTTACCGACTGGTGCAACAACACCCTTGACCTCATTGGCGTTGATACGTCGATCAACCTTGTGATCAAGTGCGACACAAGCGACATGTGCAAAAACTTCCGAGATTAATATGACAATGCATCACCCCAGCAAGTGGGGTTCTTTGACAAACAGAAAGGAGAATATCACTTCAGACACAAGGAGTTGGGGCTGGTTCACGACTCCATTACCGCTCTGAACAGTATCTTCAAAAAACAAGCAAAGAAGGCCGTGAGTGCTGTGATGGCGAAAGCTGTTGAAAAGGGGGTCGAAAAAGTCGCTGAGATGGGATCCACCAAAATTCAAGAAATTTTGAGCGGAAAAAAGCGTGTGGCTTCAAAATCCCCGGCCCCCTCAGCGATCTCGCATCTCCCCCAAAGGCCAAAGCCAACTCCGACAAATTCTAAAAAACCCGCCCACCTCAGCGGATGCCATGGTCTTGCTAAACAGGATCTTGTCAAAGCAAATTTGATGTTTATGTATCATCATGTTTTGCACACTGCGATGCCTTGAACACTACGAATATGTCCGCTTCAATGTCAACACGCCGTTGACGCTCCCCGGCCAAAAATACCCGACCCAGAATAAAAACAACCTCAAGCTCTGGGTCGAGGACCATGACAGCTTCTATGATTGGTACAACGCCTACATCTGGGTGAACTTCACCTTTGAAGCGACCACGAACGGTGCGACCATGGCTGATGATGCTGAGGCTGCCTCCATGAATGGGTCGTTCTGTTATTCAGCAACTTTAGGTGGAATGGGAAAATTTAAACCAGGCCAACAGCATCTACAAGGCTCTCTTCATCGAAGGCTTGCTAGACTTCTCTGATGACTACTCCTGAAGTGTCGCCAGGAGCCACTTTTGGTACCTGGACACGAATGACACCACTACGGTGGCAGGGGACAACACCAACCTTGGGATTCAGGCCTGGGAAAGACTCTTCAACAGAAGCAAAACCGTGCGAACCCGGGTCCCCTTGAACCGCTACTCCTTCTTTGAGTGGTTGCCCGATCGGCTTCTGCTGCTTCTCTTTCAGGGCGACGGTGTGTGGTCTGCACCTTTGAATTGTGGGTGCCCAAACTGCAGTTCTCAGTCGAAGGCCAGAAATGGGCAAACGAGAACTTCCTCAAACCCACCCAGTGGACCTACCTGGAAGAAACCATTTGCACCAGCCCCTCTCAGCGGGATGCCAGCGGGTCTTGGCTGGTAACCCCAGGGGTTCACAAGCCCCAGCACGTGTTTGTCTTCTTTCAGCAAACTCGACGAAAAAATGCCCTGCAGCAGAATCTGTACATCAACACCTTCGACATTGATGGGGAAACTCTACCAAACTGGCAGGTGTGCCGCCTCCAATATGGCACCAAGTATTACCCCGATCTGGAATACACATAGGACTTCAAGGAATGCATCCTGGAAGACTTGATCAACTTCCGTTACCGAGAAAATGACTACAACACTGGCGTCCAGCTGCAGGTCATGATGCTCTATCTATTTGCGCACGAAAAGAGCGAGCACGACCGGCGACCCCCACAACCTCTCTCCACTTCCACCTGAACGAAAAAGAGTTTATGATCAAGTAGATTGGGAACGAGCTGGTCCCCTTGTGAAGAGTAAATCTGTTCCAATTTATATACCATAGCCACCTAGGCCCTTCTTAAGTTTGCATTTGCCCTGCATTATCAACCTGGATGACTTCAGCTCCATGGGCATACACTGGGTGTTCTGCAGTCGTGCTGCCAACGGCGACTTTGAATACTTTGACTCTTTTTTAGCTGCCCCCACCACTCGAATGGGAACACGATCTCCCAAAGCATAGGGCACAGAGCTTCTGACACAATGAGCAACAGATTCAGTCTTTTCCCAGCGTGCGGTGCAGCTACTACTGCCATCTCTTCTTGAATGAGCACAAACGGGGGTAGGGCTATCGTGAGATCCTCAACTGGTTCTCCGACGACGTTGAAAAAAAAGAAGAGCCAGTCAGAAACTATTTTCTGAATTTATACGGTGCGTGAAGAACTCACTGGCCCCGACTTCTGAGCGTCTGCGGGCCTGGGCCACGTGCCTTTTCTCCTTGAAACAGTCCACAAATCTATACTACTGTGAACATGAGAGATGACCAACGATTGTCTGCGTGAAAAGAAATTCACTCCTGACGCCCCTGGAAGTGAAATGGTCGTCGTGACAAAAAACGGGCGTAGCATGCTCCGGGTTTAATATGCCTCCTGCGGCAACTCAAAACCCGAGCGAGGGCGATGTGAAAGATGGAATGGGGTACGGCGGCGGCCTCATCATTCACAAAGCCATCGCCCAATCTTGATAAAGACGCGCCTGAGATTCGGTTTGCAGCTCTTCTGGCGACGGTTGGCCAGGTAAAATTCAATAGAAAACCTATGGGGGAAAGACAGTGTACTGTATTTGATTTTTTCCCTTTTTGGACCAATATTTAAATTTTTCCAACATCTCGAGGATGGCGTCTAAGTGGACCTGACCAAAATCTTGGCCCTTGTAGGTTTTGATCCTGCCTAGAACGGTGGCTTGGTTTGTGTCGCGTTTTACGGGGTGACAGTTGTGTTGCGCAAAGGCTGCACCGTAGATTTGTTCAATTTCTCCACATTCGAGTTAGGTGTAACATTATTGTAACTCCTCAAGCTGCATTTTTCCCTTGCATTCTGCACAAAAATCCAGATCCGATCTTTGGGGTTGTTCGAACACCCCCCTTTTGCAGGAAAAACACATGGCGTTTTTAGGCTGTGGATGTGCCAGTGCAAATTTTAGTTCTTTTGCTGTGTGCAGACATTGGTAGCAAAATCAGATTGGCCGGCCTTCCATTTCTTGTGCCTATATTTGTGCCTCATTTTGAGGACCCAAACCCCCGAGTCCACGGTTCCGGGTCCAGCCTCTTCGTTGCAGGAGGACTGGGCCCCAGAGGGCCATGACCGCCAGTGCTAATTTGGCGAAAAATAACGTTAGCAGGCTTCCTCTTATTCCGGTGAGCTGGCAGGTGTTCTCTCTTATTCCGATGAGCTGCATAATAAATTTTTTTCCTCTCTCTTTTTTATTTTTTTTTAATTTCAAACAGCGGGCGCAATGGGCATGCTTATCGACAAAAGCCAACACAAGCTAACCGCAAGGTCAGCACCAGATAACCCCCCGGGTGAAGTAGTTTTCTGCGCCCGTAATGATGACAATCCACACAAAACCCCTAACCGCTGGTGACCAAGTCTACTTCACCCTATGTTATTTAATGCTAACCTAACCGCAATCTCGTACCCAGAGTCCTCGGGATCTTTGGTCAGCGGGTGGGCGCCCGAAGAGACTCTGGGATAGTAGACGCAATTTTCCCACAAAATCTGGGACGGTTTCTTTTGAAGTTGTCAAGTAACAGCCAATCAAATACTTCGAATTTTTTCAGTTATCTCCTTTTTCAGTTGTCTGTCCTGGCGACAACCCGCTGACCAAAGGGCCTCAGGACTCTGGGTACGAGATTGAGCTAACCGAGGACAAGGGTTTAAGTTTAATCAGGGGACTCCCCACGTTAATAAATAGACAAATTATCCCCTGTAGAGGGTAGCTCATGATTCTGGTGGAGTCTAGAGGGGTGAGAGTCCGCTACTCTCTCAACCCTGCTTGACTGCTCGTGCGGATGTTTAGTTACAAGGTATAGGGCAAAGTTGAGCCAGTCGAAAGTAACCCTCGGGTAAACCTGCCTTGGGCCCAACTGGTTACAGGAGGGTGCTCAGAGATCCCTCGGGATCACAAGCTTGGTCCCAGACCTAAAATGGAACGACGAGGACAATCGCCTTGTCAGCTCAGCTGGGGCTTTGCAAACAAAAAGCCAACCGAGCACCCTCCGGCAAGGGTTTTGTTTTGCTCCCTCACGCAACAGTCATGCGTGACACGTCACACAACTTCATCTGTGTAAGAAAAAGGGTCGAGGCGTGATGTAAAGAACTGACAATTCTTTATGTACGACGAGCACCCCCGTCAATGTTATGGGGGAGTACCACCCTCCCTGGACTTATTTCACGTGGTGATGATGTTTACATTTTTCCAGTTGAAACCAATAAAATCACACCTATAATAGATACATCATCAACAGCAACAACAAAAACAACAAGAACAACAACTTTATTAGTAAAAGAGAGATTAGGTACACTTTCACACGTGCCTACAGCATTTAGCAAGTAAAGCTAGTCGAGGCAGGCAGTGTGTGGGCCAAGTGATGAACCAAGAGCCAATGAAATCGTACAATGAAAGGAAAAACACCAAACACCAAAAACCTCACGTGCGCTGCCATACATAGGCTTCTTAGTCTTTCGTTGAGCGATCGTTCTTTAATGTTGCAAATAAAGCAAGTAGCCCTTCTTTGGATACTTTCAAGAAAGAGTATCATTAATAACTGGCTGAGGTGCTGAAAGTTCAGAACAGGAGGACATGTGTTCATACTAGAGACATATACGTTAAAATTATAGCTTTTTTCTCTGTTAATCTTTTTTACAATGGTTTGAGTACTTTGCACAAGATGTGGCATGATAGGTGCTCGTACTTAATGTAATAGTCATGGTTTTGCTTTCTGCTTGTTTAAATGACTATCTTGTCATTTTTCGAAATGGCTTCTCATTCCATTTAGAATCGAACAGACCAAAGGCACAGATAGATTGTTGCTCTTCCGTGGTCAATTCGTAATAACACATCATCGAGCGCACAG
This sequence comes from Astreopora myriophthalma, assembly GCA_014634185.1. Lineage (NCBI taxonomy): Eukaryota > Metazoa > Cnidaria > Anthozoa > Scleractinia > Acroporidae > Astreopora > Astreopora myriophthalma. Next base: position 81,768 of record BLFK01001137.1, on the reverse strand, counting down.
GGGCACTTTCTACAAATACGTGGTGGTCAAACAGGGAAAAGTTCACTGGGAGGTTTTTCCAGAGTTTCCATCTCGTTACCACGGCCATGTCAATCGCGTCTTGGAAATTCCTGGAAAAGATGTCAGTCCTGGAAGTAAGTACTTACTCCATAACACATGTTGTTACGATTAGACACCTTATGAATAAAGGCAAGTCGCGCGAATCCGGAAGCTCGCTTAACTGCAGAGACCGAATTCTTAAATGACGGCCAATAAACTTTTCTTTTAAGAGAAATGCACAACTGTTTTGTTGTGCATTCCTGTGTATCCTTATATTTTAAGTTGGCAAGATGTTTTTCGGACTTGTTATCTTGTTACATTTTCTTCATTTGTCGGTGGGAAAAAGGTTAAGTAAATAAAACAGTGGCCATTCTGGAATGAGATTCTTGAGGATTTTTTTTTCAACTTTTACGACAGCGACATGGAATCAGATCGACGGAGTGGCTTATGTGTATGGCGATCAAAGTTATTTATCCAGGCTCAAAGGTCTCTTTGCGAAGGACAAAACAGTAGAGAATCGTACCAGAGCGCTGCACTTTTTCCTTCCCAAGTGGGACGGTTTCCTTATCGACGAAAGAGCCGAACAAATGAGGGCAACGGAGGCACTCCCCAAAGTCGAGAAAGTTTTCGAATGCCTATCCTACGTTTGGATAGAGGAATTAGGCTACAAGAATCAAAGGCTGCCCATCAATTTTAATGCCACAAAGGTAATGTTTTCAATTTGTTTTGAAGGTGTCGTGAAGATCATTATTCAGAGTTTTTAGGTCAACAGGACGGAACGTTGGGAAACGAGTAAGTTTATGCAGTTTTTGGTGCCATAGAAATATCATTTGTCTTGTACTCCTTGTGACTTTCAGGCATTAATTGACTATCTAGAACCAAAGATCAATGCAAACATTGCTGTTTTGGAGGAGTGCACCACGGTTGGAT
>BLFK01001137.1:61495-78285 GCA_014634185.1 Astreopora myriophthalma | reverse complement strand
CCAATCTGCATTCTAGGGGAGATAGCGGACGGCCCACATCAGCTATGGGATGCTCTCAGGAGCTTTCGTGCCCAGTGTTTTCGTCTCTGGTGCACCTGGAATCGGACTTGAGTAAAAGGAAATAAAATTTAGCAGACAGAAAAGCGAATGTTTTATGAAGCAATTTAAAGTGATGTCAACCTTGTTTGAGTTGAAATGTAAACGATTTTCTCTTAAAGCTGAGCTATAAGGGTATTTATGGTCTGGTCAGTGGGGTTAAGACGCAGTAAGCTCGCCAAAAAGATAACGTTTTCATCTTAACGAGTAAACTTTTAAATCAGTCGTTTTAAAATCGTCACTTTCATTCGACTTGTGAAAAAAAGACGGATACACTCAAGATTCAGCTGTCAAAACACCCCCTAGAGAGCTTGCTCGCAGGCTATCGCGACAGCTGGTTATCCTGTCGAAGTCAGAAAGCTTTCATTTTCTAGGAAACAGACGCTACAGTTTCGCCTGTCAACAAAAGCGAGCCTTGTCACAGCAGAGTTAGGTTCTCTTTGCACACAAGATTTTACACTTGGCCAGTATAGAACAATGGCGGCAGTTATCATACATCATTTAAATTATTACGCTTGAATGGTATGCGTATCTTCACGAATTTTCAATGTCTTAGAACAATTAATATTTATAAACTATATTCAACGAAGTAGAGGTGAGTAGTGCTGGATATTTACCTAGCCACTTCGGTGAATAATTGTTAATAAGTCTATACCACACAAGCTCAATAACTAATTAAATTATTTTATTTGACAACACACCGACAAAATGGTAGTAACTTTAATAATTAATAATTCATGAAGATATTACCCTATCAGATAAGTGCATGCCACCTTTGTAGTCGGTATCAGGAGCCCATAAGCGTCCATCTGCACCACTGAATTTGCACGCCAACATAACATTAGACGGAGCTAATTTTGGAGCGACATCTCGCAGGCTAAAAAAGCATAGGCGGGCACGTTCATCCAATCAAATGGCTTAGCATGATAGTGACTGACAGCACATTTGTGGCATGTATTTTTTCGCACAAGGGAGATTGCTTGCAACTATGGAAACCCCCTTTCGCCGGAATTTCAAAAATAACCTCGTCTATTCCGTGCTGGTGGCTAGTACCATAAAACTGGACGCTTGTACTTGTGGGCTCCAGTCGGTATTTCGTCCTCGGTGAGGGGCGGGAGGGTGGTCGAGGGGATTGAATACAGAAATAGAACATTGCATTATGTGTGGATCTTAATTTCAAGATCACAATAATCACTTTGTAAAATTATCCCAAGAAGGACTATAAAAAAGACTTACAAATATTAACTGGGTTAACCAACCAAGCTTTAATTTCTGGTTGGTCCAGAAACACGTATGTTAGCTCTTGGAATTCAACTATCCAAGTAATGTTTTTCTGCTTGTTTTGTAGGCATTTCAGCTCAAAGTTGTGCGTGAACCTCGAAAACAGCAAAATAAGAAGGCCTTTTTTAAGCTGCATTTAACCTTGTTTACTGCACAACTTTCATTCCCTGGAGAAATAATTATTTCGTGTAATGTATTTATATCACTTATCTAAATCTCTGCGGTATGAGTTTTTGAAGCTGTTAAAAAGAACTCGCAGCACGTGTTTTATCGGGGTCTAAACACACTTGACTTAACCTCGTATTTTTTGAAACCAATAAAACACGGCTGCTTGAATTGTTTTCTATAACGAAATAATGAATTTATTTATTATGCAGACAAACTCAGAAAAAAAGTTCTTTAAGGTACGAAAGATACGAAAGAGAACTTTCATTCTTCCTTTCGCAGAGACTTTTCTGAAGTGTTTCCTCGTCTGGCCTCAGCCTTTGAAGTAGATCGTCTTTCGAAGAGAACGTTTCTGCGTGCCGTTCCTGTTTGGCGGCTCACTGAGTTTGCTTCAACAGGAATGTTCCACGTGTCCGATCTCTGTGTCGCTTTGACATCATTTTTTCCTACTATTGAGGTGACCAAGGAGAAGGTTAGAAAGTTACAGTGATCCTTGAGGAAATATATGAGTTATTGACTTGCGTTATTTTTTAGAAACACCAGGTGATGGGGTTCTTTGACGGTGCCTGTAAAGAAAACAGTTCATTGTTCATTGTAACTTTTTTTCAGTGGATGAACTGTTCGTAGTCAGTATTTGCCGTCTTTTCTTCTAATAAGTTCTTACGGTTCCATTTGTTTTCTTTCATTGTTGCATATTGATTACGTTATGTCAATGTAATGGTTGACTATTTTCCTTCATCGTTTGTTTTCGGTAGGTGAAGAGCGTTGAGCAGTGTATACAGTCAATGATCAACATTTTGGAGACTGAAAAAGACAGGTTGGCATATCGGGTTCTTAAGTGTTAAGTTTTGTGCTTCGAGGCTTCAAGTTTTAGCGGTGTCTTGTAGCTTTGAAAGCCTTGGGAAAGGTATTCTGGGGCGTTGTTATTGAGACATTTGTACATTGTTACACAATCGTTAAACTTTAACTTTTGGATAATGTTAGAAGTATTGTCCAACCAACCTTAAGATTTGAGACCTTCCGAGATATGGTCATATTTCCTCAAACCAAGAACTATTATAGCTGCAAAGTTTTGAACAAGTTGCAGTTTTACTATGCTTTTGTTTGAAGTATTACTGAGGAACAGTGAAATACAGGTAAATACAAAGGAATGGATAACAGGATAAGAGTTTTCTTATCCAGCAGATGCTTTATACGGTTGATCATTATCAACTTGTAAATGCAGCTTGACGATATCTTTTGGATGTGGTCATTGTGGTTATAAACAGCAGCTGTCGATAATCACACCAAGGGTCCGTTGGAGTATTTAAGGCTTCGATCATTTTTCCCGAAAAGTTACGGACAACATCGGTAGGGTCTTTGTGAGTTGTGGTACTCCAATTACCAAGAGCTTAGTTTTGTCCGGATTTAGAAGTAGGGAGTTTCTTCAGCACCATTTAGCCGGTTATTTCTTTAAGGTCGTCATTTATCAGAGCGATTGCATCTGTGACTTGTGTTGGTGGAAGTGCGAGAAGAGGTTTGGTATCATCGACATAGCCCATTGTTAGACAGTGGTTTGGAATTGACAACAGATCATTTACGTAAAGTGTGAATAGTACAGCTCCTAGGATGGATCCTTGGGGTACCCCAAAACTTAAATCCAGTGGCCGTGAAAAGACGTTTGCAATTCTCACTACTTTTTTTCGGTATGACAGATAAATGCTAAACCAGGCTTCCGTGATAGAAGAAATTCCAATTCCATGAAGTTTTGGCAAGCAAAATGTCATGTCGTATGCTGTCAAACGCCTTTGCCATATCCAGTAAAACAACCACTGATATACTTTTTTCATCCATATTCTTCAGAATTTCATCAGTGAAGTGTAGCAAGGCTGTTTCAATTGAGTGGAATTTTCGTTTTTTTTTTTTTTTGGTTTTTATATTCAAAGATTGAACCAGCTGTTCAGAGCTTTCACAGACCTTGGATAATATAGGCAAGAGCAAGGTCCTACTGATTGAGGAAATTATGCAAGAATTTTGGCATTTGTTATCAAGCATTGGCTTAAGCAAATTACTTACACGAGAGAAGGCAGTAAACAGTCATAAATGGAATTGCTTCTGGCATTCTGACTGTATGCGTTGGTATATTCCAAGGATCTGTGCTCGGCCGTTCAACTCTGCGCTCATTATTTACCAACGACTTATCGTCAAGTATGAATGCTGGTTCAGCTTACTTAAATGCTGATGACACTACGATCTACTGCGTAAAAAGAACATGACATGAAGCCATATCACACAGTTGAACGAGGCCCTGAACAAGTTGTACGATTGGTGTCTTATAAATCGCTTTAGCCAGCATACACTGGAAGCCAGGCTATGCTGATTAGTAAAAACTGTGTTATGCACCCATTACGGCCAGTCTATATGGGCACCAATCTCCTAAAGTGGGTTAATAAATCAGTCTCGCTTCAGTGTTAGGTATCACAGTTGATTATAGGCTCCCCTCGGTGATGCACGTGTTGGATCTTGAGAATTTTCAAAGTTATATTGCCATCAGTGACATACAGCCTTGTTCTGTGGGGTTTGAATACTGATCTTTTCCATTCTTTGGAAAGATTATATTGTGGGGCTGTGAGAATAATAATTTATAACTTACCAAAGGATGTGAGATCGTCAGATGTGTTGGAACAGGCCAACTGGTATTCGTTGAGCTATCAATATCAGTTCGCTCTGATGAAGCTTATGCACAAGCACTTGACAACAAAATCCCTCAGGTGTTATCCAACGCAATAAAGCATTCCTTAGGGTATTCTCTGAGAGCGCACGACTCGCTGACCCTAGGCATTCCTCGTACTTGGTCGTCAAATCTGCTACTGGTCACTATTGCGTATGCCAAATATGTGATGTTGCCTAAGCCTGTGTAACGAAGTTTCCAGAAATCGAGAGAACAATTTAGAGCATTGAATTGCCACATCGCTATTTTTGTAAGCTGTGCTAGAAACTCTCCTTATTCCGGAACATTCTGTTGAGTTATTTTAAGGACATCTCATCATAAACGTCTAGAAATGTTCTGACTGCTAAAAATAGTGTTTTAGAAAAAAGGTATGACGTTATCGGCTATTATATGTAAGGCTCGAGATTGTAAGATTTAGAGAGGTTTTCAGAGCTTTAAGATCCCACTGTAAAGTTATGTCGCAGACCAATAAAGTGTTTTAATTGGAAAACAAGAATCTTCTCTTAGCTTCGTGACATTTTTGTCGGCAGCGGAGGGATCACCTTACCGAGGTTTTACGTCAGTAAGCAAGGACCCACAGTGGATTAGAAACAATGGATTTCGAAGCTGTGGAATGCGAAAGCAGACAGAAGGAGATGAATGCACTTACCTTTGATAGGTTGAAGGAAATGTGCGTAGAGAGACACATTGACTTCGGTGGTAAAAACAAAGCAGAGTTGATTGATCTTTCGAGTGAGTTTATGGAGATGAAAACTGGTGATACAGCGGCGATTTCTTGACCGGAAGTAAACGTTAAATTATGAAAATGCTTATTCAGATGCAATAAGTGCAGATGCGATGGCTAGAGCAGCAGCAAAGAGAGGAAGAAAAACGGAAAAAAGAAGATGAAAGAAGAAAAGAGAAGAGGAGGATCGAATAGCAAAAGAAGAATTAAAAAGGCAAGAAGAACGAGAAATGGAAAAAATGGAGAGAGCAGAGGTTCCTGTCAGAACTGATGAAAGAATTAGCAGATTCTAAAAAGGAAAAGGACACTGTGAAGTTAGCAAGACCAGTACTTCAAAAGTTCACAGAAGGGGATGACATCGAAAGCTTTTTAGATACGTTTGAGAGAGTGGCATCCCTCCACAAATGGCCGAAAACTATTTGGGCAACACAGTTAGCTGGTGTATTATCTGAATAGGCCCTGAAAGCTTTTTCATCCCTTCCGATTGAAAAATCTACGAAATATGACGAAGTAATACATGCCATCTTGCAACGATACAACATGAACTTGTACCGCGACCAGTTGGCTCAATCGAGAGTGCACTGGACTTTCATGCGGGAGGTCGTGGTTCGAACCCCGACCGGACCAACACTCAGGGCCTTTAAATAACTGAGGAGAAAGTGCTGCCTTTGTAATTACATCTGCATATGGTTAGACTTTCTAGTCTTCTCGGATAAGGACGATAAGCCGGAGGTCCCGTCTCACAGCCCTTGTTCATTAACTCTGTGGGACGTTAAAGAACCCACACACTATTCGCAAAGAGTAGGGCAAGCTGTACCCGGTGTTGTGGTCTGACCTTGTATGGGCCCGCAGTAATTGGCTTCACGCTGTTGCGGTAACCCTGCCAAAGGCATATGCCTTGGCGAAGCTAATAAAATAAAATAAAAATAAAATGAACTCGGAAACGTATCGAAGACCAAGGTAGCTCTAATACCAGAAGTACCAGTTGATGTTCTGATAGGGATAAAGGACTTTGACTTGTCAGAAGAAATCTCAACCCAGTCAAATTGTGCACACAATCTTGCCGTAATGACAAGATCGCAGACAAGAAAGGAGGCTGAAAAGCGGAGCAAAGTGGAAGCTGCTGAGAATATAACTTGCTGACAAAAAGGAAGCTGAGAGTGATTTTACAGAATAAACCAGGAAACCGGGAAACATAGAAGATGAGACCAGGAAACCTGTCAGGAAGAAGAACCCAAAACCAAAACCGCTGCATCGGATAGTATAAATCCTGACAATGCAGGACCTGAGATAATTTAGAAGTGGCAGTCAGAAGACCCAATGTTAGAGAAAGGGAGAGCCTTAGCAAGACAACGTAAGCAGCATTAGGAAACAAGATCAGAAACAACTTTTTATCACAGACAAGGCTTGTTATATCGCCAGTGGGTACCAAAGGGGAGCGATAGTGAAGATGTTCGATTTGTGGAACAGTTGGTACTTCCCTTACAGTGTTGCAGCACAGTTCTCAAGCTTGCACATGATATACCCGCAGCTGGTCATCTTGGAATCAAAAAAACCAACGACAGAGTATTACAGCGCTTTTACTGGCCTGGTGTGTTCCAGGATGTTGCTAATCACTGCCGTACCATGTGAGGTTTGCCAGATGGCACAAGGAAAGAAATATGGGGCACACGCTGAGATGATCCCTCTGCCACTGACTGAGAAAGCTTTCCAGAGAATAGTTATGCATATTATTGGACTACTCCCGAGGAGCAACAATGGCAACAGGTATATTCTTACAATTTGCGACGCGTTGTCCAGAGGCTATACCCATACCTAACACGGAAGGGTTGGAATTCCTGACGAGATCCTCACAGACCAAGGGTCGAACTTTATGTCGAGTCTGTTGCAGGAAATGTACCTCATGCTGAACATTAGTTTTTTGAGGACCTTTCCGTATCACCCACAGACCGATGGCCTAACAGAACGATTCAACGGAACACTTAAGTCGAAGATCAGAAAATTCACATCAAGTAATCAGAGAGACTGGGATGAGCACCTTCCTTACCTACTCTTTGCATACAGAGAAGTCGTTCAAGAGTCGACCGGGTTTTCTCCTTTTGAGCTCCTCAAAGAGGCCTGGGTTGGTTACGAAGGTGAGAAAGAATGTTAGCGTCCATTCTTTGGAAATGAGATGTCTGAAGGAAATTTCAGAACTAGTCAAGGAAAATGTGACTAAAGCACAGAAGAAGCAGAAAAATTACCACGACAAGAGGTCCAAACCACAAGATCTCAAAGTGGGAGATGAGGTGCTAATACTTGAACCCGCAAGAAGAAGTAAGTCGCAACTTGAGTGGAATGACCCGTATAAAGTGACGTCTAAGCTATGCCTTATTAGCATTCTTTATATAAAGAATACTAACCAGGAGTGTTTTATCGGGTATAAAGCTCATGCACGTGACGTTTTATCACTGACTTAATAGGCTGTTAGGCTCGTGAATTATTAATGAGGTTTTGAAGTGGAAAACAAGAATCTTCTCTTAGCTTCGTGACAGCTGCCAAACTTCCATGGTGACCGCTTTCCGCTCGGGTGAATCTTGAAGACAATGATGTGTCTTTCAGAAAGAAACGCTGAACTTGTAAATTGAAGAAGGGAACCGTTAGGAATACTTGACAAGCTAACACACTGAAAGTATAGGGGCATTGTTTTGTTAAAGCGAGAAGGATTGTGCCATCGCACAACGTCACATAGGTTCACGGCATTATATGCAGATTGATTTCGTTTTATATAGATATGTTTTTGTCTTGTCTTGCATTCCACTTACGGACTGTCAGAGCTCCTCAGAGAGTAAGCTTTGTTATATGAGCGTGAACGCCGGCTTTCAATTTATCCATTGCGTTGACGAAATGTCTCTCAACCGTGTACAATTCGAGTCAATACATAGTGATTGACTGGCAACTCAAGGCCAATAGACGCTTTGCATAAATGGCGCTAGTATTTATATGACGATACTGATACATCTTAAGCCTCACATGTACGAGGAAAGTCCTTTGTCTAAGAAGCATCAACACGAGGCTTAAGATGTATAAGAATCGTTATGAAAATACTAGCACCATTTGTGCAAAGGGTCTATGGCTCGTGTCTGTGGCACTCCTCAAAGAGAACTGAACTAACGCGGTCGGGTTCCAAAGAACGACAGGAGCGGATCTGGTGAAAAATGTACGAAGGTAAACAAACCCAAAACCTCCCTCGAAACTTAGCTTATACTAAACATGATAAAATGACTTTTCTTACGTATAATTTGGTCCCTCAAGTTTACTTTTTGGGCGAATCATTAGGTAAGGTGAATTTTTTTAAAGAAAAGAGCCGGTTTGCCCACTCTGAAAAAATTAAAAAGTCGAAGCAAAGCATTCCGACTTCGCCTCAAAGAGGCGCTTATCTTTGGTTATGTAAATTAAGCAGCTTACCTTAATAGCTGAAATACCTCAATTCTTGACACCGCGCATACTTTTTTCTTGTCTTAATGTAGAGTTTAGAGCCTATCTTTAGAGCGCAGTCAGTCTCTTGTTACACTGTGTTTTGTTCATCAGGTTAACGCAAATGAACAGATTGGATACATTTGCTGTTGCGCATTCTACTTGAGCAGAATCGCCAACAAGCTGGTATCAGTAAAATCACCTTTGAACTCTAATCGTTGACCCTTGTTACACTTTTATAGTTTTCTACCTTTGAACTGAGCTAACCCGTGAACTGGGAGCTGCCGAAATCCTATAAGTTACACGGTAATTAATTAAAATGTCCGAACCAAACGTTTTCGGCTGTTTGCCATCATCAGCGTTAAAGGGATAACCGTCCGCACGTACATATATATCTTATGTAATTCCCGATGGGAAAAGTTTGGAAACATAAGAAATAACTTGTTTGTTCAAACTGGGGCTGAATTGTTGGGTCATTAGCCCCCCGACGATCCTGCGCTTGTGGAATGTTTGTGCTGAGGAGAGAACACGCCAAGTGAAAGAATTTGTTGGGTTTTCCCGCAGGTGTTTTGCAGGTTCAGAGGTAGAGCAGGATTTGAATGCTCCGCAATTCGTGCTGCTAAATTTCTCACGGTCTCGCCAATGTAATCAACGCCACAAGAACAATCTCCTTTGTAAACAACTTTGGATCTGTGAATGTTTTTGTCTTTGTTGTTAAAGAAGCTCTTGATTTGCCTTGTTTGCCACAGGATTACAAAGATGAAATTGAAACTAGTGAACTTGTTGAATTTTGTAATAAACGTCTTCCTCAGTTTTTCGTTTTTACCGAGCTTGATGAAAACTTTCTTTCGTTCTTCGAAGAGGAAATTCGGAATGATGTTGTCATCTTGTGACGAGTCATTTAGGAAGTTGTTGATAGTGTGCGAAATAAAACGTTTCGGATAACCTGCATTGATGAAATAAACTTCTAGAGTTTTTATGTCCTTGTCAAAAGCGGTAGAGATGCGTTTGGCTCTATGAAGTGCGCCAGTGATACAATTCCTTTTCCACTTGATAGGGACGTCAGATTTCTAATGTGTTGGTAATTTCCCCTGTTTCTTGAAGACGCTACAATTGAACTTGTTGGTATAACTAAAGGCAGTATCGAGGAAATGGTCGGGGTTTTCCTCAACGGTGAAAACAATGTTAGGGTGGCAGCGATTTAGCCGTTCAAATAGAGCATCAGGCTTGTCCTTTTTCTTCTTAGAGAAACAATCATCAACATACCGATCATAGAATGGCAGGTTGAAAGGTCGGACTACATCAGCTTCTAATTTAGCCATGAAAATGTTTGCAAGGACTGGAGATAGTGGGTTGCCCATGCTACATCCATCCATTTGTTTATATACTGTGTTCTGTGTTTTCCTCTTCGAAGAACGAAAGGAAGTTTTCATCAAGCTCCCTTTATGAGATTGTTCTTGTGGCGTTGATTACATTGGCGAGACCGTGAGAAACTTAGCAGCACGAATTGCGGAGCATTCAAATCCTGCTCATACCTCTGAACCTGCAAAATACCTGCGGGAAAATCCATCACATTCTTTCACTTGGCGTGTTCTCTCCTCAGCACAAACATTCCACATGCGCAGGATCGTCGAGGGGCTAATGATCCAACAATTCCGCCCGCCCCAGCTTGAACAAACAAGTTATTTATTATGTTTCCAAACTTTTCCCATCGGGAATTACATAAGATATATGTGTATGTGCGGACGGTCATCCCTTTAACCCTGATGATGGCAAACAGCCGAAAACGTTTGGTTCGAACATTTAACTTTCAGCCTTGTATATAAAATATATTTTACTAAGCGAACATTATGGACATTACAGGGTAATATTCGTGGAAGATGAAGAAATAGAAGTGTGAATAAAAACCTGGCCATGTTTTCCTCAGCAGATCTCAGGTGGAGATTACAGACTTCACAGTTTCTGCCGCTTTGGATCTGGCTTCGATGTTCATTGAAAGGAGCTCTCTCCGACTTGAATTTGGAGTCATTTATCTCTCAATAAAACTGTTCTTTCTGAGCCTCCATAACTTTACGAACGGCGAAGAAAGGAAAACCAAAGAAAGAGAATCTCTGAAGGAAAGGATCATAGGTCAACTTTTGGAAAAGCTTGGGAAAAAAATTGTAGAAGAATTTCCTTATCAGATGCCAGACAGCAACCAGAGAAGATCACTTTCACAGGAGCTTCAAGTACGATTTTCTTGAGTTATTGGCTTTATTCATCTTGCCGGGTTGACGCATAATTCGTCTGAGAAGAATAGTCCATCTCAGACGAGTTAACAAGCTCTCCACCCTACCGAACACAAGGTGCATTGCGGGAGGAGCTGGGCTCGCTTGCTAATCAAAAGCAATAATAATGAGAATGGCTTGTTACCAGCAGTAAATTTTTTTATTCCTTGTTCTTTCAACCGTCTACGGTTGTTAGATTAAGACTTTTCCACAAAATTTGTACGTGTAGCATTACTTCTATGATGCATATTTTTCGCTACCGCGCATAGTTAGTGAAATTCAAACCTATTTCTATGACAATGGGTGATATGGCAATTTGACATTCTTAATGCATACATCACGATGTCCTTTTCAATATTCAGGTGTGGACCATGCTCCTTAGTGCTGCTGATGGATATCAAGGCGTTGAACAGTACCGGGGATATTTGACACAGCAATTTATCAATCGAGCTTCGAGGGTAAAGAGTAACAATAATGCCGCTCAAACTTACATGCCATCGGTGCCCCTCTGATGGGGCAAAGTACAATATGCGCGCTGATGTAACCCTTACCGCATGAGTGTTCATGGGACATGTGCTTTGCCCACTTTTTTTTGTGGCTTCGAGCAGCCATGTTGTGTCAACTTGAGAACCTTTCGGAATCTTACAGAGTCTTGTGTGATCTTAATTCGCATTAGTATACAGTCCAAATATAATTCTTTGACATACAATGACATGATACTTATTGGAAAATGAAATGTGACATCGATGGCGCAAATTTATGGTCGCCATCTAAACAAATCGATACTTGCGTTTTTTGGCTGCTAGTTCTTGTATTAGTACGCATACGAAGTGTAGGCAAAGAATGGAAATGGGGGGAAGGGGCAAATGATATATGGTGAACATACCTAACACGTATTGGTGTGAAGTGCTGAAAGGTAGAAAGAAGTGTTCGGTCGTCCATGTAAATTTTTCTGCAAGCTGCCTGATCGAAAAGTAAAGCATTTACCTAAAAGAATTGTTGTACCAAGGTAATCATACGTAGAGTTCTTCATCTTCTAACACTGAATCGAGCTTCTGAAACATGAAAACTGTAATTAAAAGTAGAACTAGTGCTTTTAAGTATAAGTGCACCTACAATCCCGGGCAAAACCTTTGGGTACACACCCCTTTTCCATCGTAATTTTGGAGTATAATTTACAAGTCATCAGTAACTTCCACTCACTAAAGCAAATTTATCAAGTTTCTTCCTGAAGTCCATGCACTAGACAAGATCTTTAAACGGTGTTTAACCCCCGACACCCAACATTGTTCCGGGGAAGGGTTCAAGGGACGGCTATTTTCGTGTGAACAAGGCAAAGTGTCCCAAATGTTTTGGCCAGGACTGTAGCCTACGAGCAGGCCTGCTCAAAGGCTAAGTGCACATATACAGCATGATGAATATTAACTCATCGGTAATCATTCAGAAGGTTCTCTGCAATTATGTAATCAGCTGAAGGCGAACGCTGACCAGCATTGACGTCTTGATTTCTTGTCTCTGTAAGATGAAAGAAAACCACCTTGTGGGAATTTTTTGTGAAGTTAAACTGGACCAATACGACAGATCCATCGGGGAATGCTTCACCAAACTTGCCTTTGAAGCGGTGGAAAAGATAATCAATGTGAGTTTCACGCTCTTTTGATTTGGTAAGACATGTCATCTAGAAACTTCTCTCCTGCTTATAGCCTGTCAGTTTGAAGACCCTTTGAAAGCTTAAAATTTAGCGTAAGTTATCTAACCAGTATTTCGCTGTGCTTCAGTCACAAGAGAAAGCTGAGGCTGACCGTGCCTTTGAGACGCTCAAGAGGGGCTCAAGCCTTAGAGATGACGTACAAACGGAAAAGTACGGGCAACTTCTCTCTGTGTTGCTAACTAAGTCGTGGCCAAAAAAGACCAAGGAAGAAAATATTTCAGGATTGGACCCTGTTACGGTGGAATTTCTTCTTTCCTGGAACTCGATGACTGGATACTTCAAATTCTTTGGTAAATGAATGATTTTTAATGTGATCATCGCAGTTAATGAAGCAACTTAAAGGGTTGCAAAGAGGCCTGGGAAACAAATCTAGGCTTGAACGGGACTCGAACCCATGACCGTGCGAATGTGCTGCACAGTGCTCTACCAACTGAGCTATTAAGGCAAATGGGAGCTGGTCACTTGCGAGTTCGGTTTATATCCCGTAATAGATGAATGTATGATGGAGAATATAAAAAAATTCATATATTTGAATTTCAGATGGGCATCGCAGTTAATGAAGCAACTTAAGCCGAAGAAGCCTAGGAAAAAAAAATCATATTCTCCACAAGATACATCTGATTCTAATCTTTGAATAAGGATGAAAGTTTTATCTAAAATGTCATGTTTATTAATACTTTTTACATAAAACATTCATCCTAATTAGCATTTCATTGTCTCAGTTATCCAACCCCTTATTTCCCAGGGACTGAAATTTAAAGCCCATCCCTGACTTCTCAGTCTGAAAACTTTTACCGGGTATAAAGGTCCATGCACTTGATTAAATTCATACGTTCCATTGGACAGTATGCCTACTGAATGTTAATCAGTTTTTGAAGAAAATTACTCCTACTGGCCTCATTTTAGGAAAAAAGGTCTCTTGAATTGCACATCCTAACAAGGCTAGAAAGGCACATTATCACTGAAACAAAAGGATATTATGTTTGGCCGCCATTATGAAAGAGGTCTATTCTACGCGATATGAAGGGGCAGATATCCAGCTCACAGTTGGCCTGATAGCACAGTTGGTAAAGAAGTGTGCAGCGCAATGGCACGGACACGTCTTTGAGTTCTGTTCAACCCTGTGTTTTTTCAGTCGTCTTTGCAACTGCTTAAGTTGCTCACTTCAGAGCGAACATCACGTGTACCATAGAGAAGCTGTTGTGATGCAAGCTTAACCTTCAACTTTGCCTCGGGCGCCATTTTGAAATATGCTAGCATATTCTAGCTTCTTCGTTAATTACATATAAACTTAATAATAATAATCACTTCATTTAAGTCTCAGGTTATTTAGCCGAGCACGAGTGCTCTACTAATTGGGGAGACTACAAATCAACTGAAATCAGAACAAATCAAATCAAATGTTGAATTTTAAACTGGCTAAACATGTGCCTTTCATTATCCGCTGGGTCTTTTTCTTTATCAGTTGCTCAGTAGCAAAAGAATGTCTCTACCGAATACTGAAACATGGCTTCTCCCGTACAAAAAATGATGCACTGAGATTGTGTTTCTTCTGCAGCATATCTCTGGCTAATGTCCTATTGAAAACATCCCGAATTGACTGATGTGCAAGTTGTTTGTGTACTGTTACAAATTTGTGAGGAAGAGTATATTGAATGAATTGTATACATTTTTCCAAATAGATAAAGCCAGAACAAAACAAGTACTTTTACCACCAACGAAGATCAGAATTAGATGTACCTTATTGAGTCTTATTGAAGTTTGTTTTAAATTTGAATGGCTGTCACGACGCGAGTCGCATAGGGTGACAAAATCATTCATTGTTAGTCTTAGAGTCGAACTGCGCTTTATTTATTGCTGAGACATTTTTTCTTTTTCACTGAGGAACTTTTTCTTACGAAATGATATATGAAATGACTCATATATTGAACTTCGGATATGAAATCGCAAGTGAGGCTATGATCCTCGCAGTTATGAACGCAATTTTAGCAATTCCGTGGAGAAGCCTGAAAAAATTCAGGACTTCAACGGGGTTGGAACCCGTGACCTTGCGATGCCGGTGCGACGCTCTAACCAACTGAGCTATGAAGCCATAGAATCTTGACATTGGCATTTTCTACTGTGCCTTCTTCCAAGCCCATATTTCCCACGTAGCTCCCACAACCACCTCTTCTGTGTCAGTTTCAACTTCCGTGTCTCTGGGATACTGCCCATGCATTTTGTTTTCCATACACCTTTTCGGTTTCAGCGCTCTCCTCTCTTTTGTTCTGGGTTTTCTCTTTACAATAATCAATATTCACCAGTTCTGGCCTAGCTTCTCACTTCCAACAGCAATGGTTCTGTGGCAATCTTATGTGCCAACCTGCTTGTTTTGCTCTGCCCTCACACAGCTTTCAGAACCAACCAGCCAAATGTCAACACTAACCATAAACAGTGTTCACAAGTGACCTAATTCGGAATTCACCTTTTCCTTACACTTTGAAGTCATCCATAAAAAGTACATGGTTGACTTTGTTGCTGATCCTTAAAGTTGTATCCAGCCTAAGCTCTTCTCAAGATCATAGTTAGTGGTGCCATGCATAAAACAAGTAGCAACAATTGAGAGGCCTCGAGTCCCGCGAAAAAAAAAATACAGGGAAAATTATACACTTAAAACCGTTAATCGAACTTTGCGAACGTTTATATGAGTAAACCTAAGGTATAACGATCCTAAGTGCAGAGTCAATCAACACCTATGTAATCATTAGTGTTATTGCAGTTTTTGTGTAGGGATGTCGTCAGTTTGATGCGCTTGTAGAATGAGGAATGTATTAGTTAGAGGGGCACTGTCATGGGCAATATCGGGCTTTTTGGTCAAATTTCTGTAAATGTAAACTTTGAAGACTTCATTAATATTCGACTCGTCTCGAAATCACTAATTTCAAGAAATAAAGTGAATCTAGAGCAAAAGAATTAAGCCCAGTGCACACGAGCAATTCTTATGTGGCAATATTTATGTGACAAATATATTCGCTATTGTGGATGAACAGTGAATACTTGTCGGAAACTCATTTGTCTGTGAGTCAAAGTATGAACTCTAGAGAAAGAGGATGACAGGTCTTTTTTAACGACTGAAAAAAGAATAGTCCAGTTTAAAGCTTATAGGTTCAACTTGTATACCTGTCACAGCAGCCAAGTCGCTATCTGGTATGCTATCTGGTAGGATTTCTTCATAATGCTTCTTTTTTACATTTCTATCTTTGCAAGCCTTAGACTTCGTATTCGATATGCTTTCGAATTCTTGCGTTCTTACTGCCTCAGAAAGTCCGGTTGTCACTTGATCGGTCTAAGCACCAGCAGACGCCACCATCTTGGTCGTGACGAGATGGGCTTGAATTTTAATACAACCTATGAATATTTGGGACATATAATGTGATGAGTCATCCACACAAGCAAATTTTCGTATGTGACAACTTTTGTCACATAAAAGCTGACACGCTAGCTTCACAGCAATTATGTTTGTCACATAAAATTGGCCAATTTTCCTCGTCTACACGAGCAAATAAAAATTGTCGTAGTAAACAGTTTCACAAAAATTGCTCGTGTAGATGATGCTTTAGCTGAAATATGTATATATTTTAGCAAGTTACAAGGGAAGAACTTGAAAATGTCAGGCTGATGTTTTCAAGTTCAATCGGTCCATCTCTATCTTGCTTGTCTGCCACTGAAAACTTTGTGAAGGGTTCCGTAGCCTTCTAAAAGAATTTTGGCCATTACCATGCTGCTGCCATCACCCAAAAAGTGTCCTGGATTTTCAATGTGCTACTAAAAGTAGCGTGATAAAGTTGTTTTTCTTTTAAAAGTTTTCCAAGTGCCCTCAGAGCAGTCAACCTTTCAATTGTGTTTACTTCTTCGATGCTTAGTGCAGTCATCCAGTTTACTACAGCTTACTATATTTAACCCAGCTCCGAGACAAATGTAAGTATCGTTTTCCGTTCCGTTTCTGTCTCCTACTCTAGTCCAGTTTGTAACGTTTTGTGTTTGCTTATGTCTATTTTAGCTTTCATCGCTTCACTTAAAGTCCCACCTAGTGTCACTTCATTGCTTCCCTTGTCATCGCTAATGACAATGTCATTGCCAACGACAATGTCATCGCTAACGACAATGTCATCGCTAATGACGATGTCATCGCTAATGACGATGTCATCGCTAATGACGATGTCATCACTAATGACGATGTCATCGCTAATGACGATGTCATCGCTAATGACGATGTCATCGCTAATGACGATGTCATCGCTAATGACGATGTCATCGCTAATGACGATGTCATCGCTAATGACGATGTCATCGCTAATGACGATGTCATCGCTAATGACGATGTCATCGCTAATGACGATG
>BLFK01001137.1:40655-53155 GCA_014634185.1 Astreopora myriophthalma | reverse complement strand
TGCTTTTGACGGCTCATTAACCCTTGCAGAGGTAGATAAGTTATTTGGAAACTACACGAATGTAGGGGAAGATCTTAAGCGAGAGTTGGTTTGCATTTTCAACTTGGTTCACAGTGACGCTGGTCAACTGGAGGCAAGAGCTGACCATCGTGCTACTCAGATTCGGCAATATCAGCATCTTCGTAAGCACGCCAGTGCCGCAGATACAGTTTGGGAATTTAAGCAAGCTATGCAATTTAGTGGAGATTTCAACATTATGGAGGATTTGCGCAACCAAGTGAGTACCTGTATTGGGAAGGGACAAAACCCAAGGACAGTCGACAAGAGTGGGTCAGTCGTTCATTTATTGTTCTGGGCTATGGTGCGCTCTCCTATTTAACCCAACAAGGGTCAGCAAGGTTTTTAAGTTTGTTCAATTTCTGATTTGGAAACACGAGATCGTGTGAATGTTTTTCCTCCTCAAGTTGCCTCGCATTTTTCAAATTTTCTGTTCTTCATCTATCCATATTGAGCCATGATAATTATGATTTGCAAACCCAGGGTCTACTCTTGTTCATGTTTTTTCGACGCCAGAAGTCAATTCATGGCTTTGTATCTGGCTGGAAACCTGGATGCGTTGATGCATTTTGACGTTAAAAGATAGCAAAAACACACTTTCTATTCCATCTTCAATTTTATAGTTGTCAACAGAATTCAAGAAAAGGCCCCTGGACAGTATTGGGCCAGAGTTTGTCGAAGCCAGCCGAACACTTGTGCACTTGGACGTAGTTAAAGCTCAATGCTTGAAAGCAGTCGTGGAGAGTAAGGGGCTCATCGAGTGGCTACGCACAACTATCACTTGTAAGCACATCTTGTATGGCCGTTTTCAATTGAGCTTCGTAAATTTTAAACTAAAACAAAGGTAATTAGAGTCAATGACGTTCTCAAAGAAAAACACCTTTCAGCCAAGCACAGTTGAGGCAATTCACGACTCGGCTTTACTAGCCAATTCAAGCGCAAAGCAAGTAAAGGCAGCCGGTGCCTCAATCCTGCAGCTTTGCAGCCCTTATTCCTCTCTTGGATCGCCATTATGGTCCAGAGCAATAGTATTTTGATGACGTTAACCAAGCAATTTTTGAGTGTTTCCGTCCTTTTTTATAGCAACCCAAGAGCTCAAAGTTCTTGTCGACCTGGCTTTGATCTCAGCTGGGGAAAGTGATATGGAAACTGATCGTATATCCAATCTCCACACGAGCTGTTTGGGGTTTGCTCCCTTGATATTCGATCTCAAAGAAACTCAGGAACACAAAGTAAGCTTTGAACAACTGATGAGGGCTTGTGAACCAGTTTGGAAAGCCGTCGAAGCTGATCATACATTGCCACAGAAGCTGGTAAGTAACGATTTTCACGCGCTGCTTAATTTTCGTGTTTTCAACATGAAAATATGTTCCCTAGTAGTATAGTGGGTTTCAGAATTTTACAGGTATGCTTTTTTGGCAAAACATGCCGGTAAAACTCTGAACCCCACTATCCTACTTCCCTGAGTCCCTGAGATCTTTCGACGCGAATCACTGCAACTCACTGTTTTGTTTTAGTTTGCACGTCCGAGGAGTCTCAGACTTGACAGACGCAAACTTGAGCCCACGAATATAATTACATTATGGTAGTTCTTTGTAGATAACTAAGCTGACATTTTTCTTTATTTGAGCCTAGATTCTTAGAATTTGTTTTTGTCTTTTACTTTGTTAGTGTGACACTAGCCGACATTTGGAATGGCTTAAGACTGTAAAGAAATCACATGGATCAGTCGCCATGACTTCATTAGTCCAGGCTAAGACGATCAACTCCAGCGGTGTTTACATTGTGGGAAAGTTGATTCCTGAGGATGGCTCCTCAACGGAGAGCGAAAGGCGTTTATCTTTGGAGGACGTTGTTAGATTAACAGTACCCCCGAAAAACGAAGCACAGGTTAAAACATATTCGCTTGACGAGCTGAAAGATTTGCAGAGTAAACTGATGCTGATCGCTGGCAAGGCTGAAAAGGGGAAGGATGAGGTGGACACATTTGTGAAGGTGAGTAAAGTGCCTCATTTGAGAAATAAATAGATCCATAAAGCCTCATAAAGCCTCAGTTATTTGTCTATCGTTAGTAAACAGCATGAAGGATAGTATTTATGCAGACCGTGTGGTACATTAGCTTGCTTAGGAAGATTTGTCTCGTTCTTACAGCTTGGTGGCGCCCTTTTGTGTACGGTTTGCAAAGTGTCCTGCGTTTTGCCAAACGTAATAATAATGACTGATTTAGACTTGGCCAAGAGAGGCTGAAATCTATTGTGGGAGTTTGTTGTATTTTTGAGAATGCTTAGCCTTAAAACCGTGAGGCTAAGAAACGACTTTTAAGGTTTTTATGGAAGTAGCAAAGTTGTCGTGTTGTCGAGAAAGAGGAGCTGGCGTAGGTCAGCAGGTATAGCCTGGTTTCCATATGATCTGGATCGTCCCAATCGTCCCAGTCGTTTTAACTGTTGGCGTACAATGGAAGCAATCAAAACGATCGCTGGTTTCCATATAATCGTCTTGGGTGCTAGGTAAGGGATATAATGGCCGATGTCAATGGAAGAGCAAACCTCGTGGCCTCGCTCAGATCCAGCCAGAACCAACCTCCCCTTTTGAAGGTGTTTGCTATACGCCGTGCAGATATTCTTGTACTTGTTATCGTAATTATGTATCAGCTTCAGAACCGGCTCCATCAGTTTCTAGCAATTCGACGTTGTATATTTTGTGATGCCCTTTCACAACATTTCAGCGTTGACGGGATATTTTTAACTCCTTCCGTGAGGAAAAGAGTATTCAGTTCGGCAGAAAACCAATCCCGCCTTTTTGGAACGCAGAAAGAACCGAATGAATGATGGAATGTAATGATGCTTTCTGGAATAGACTACAAAAGCGTTTCTTATATGATTGCTTCAAATCTTACACGACCTCTTCTTAATCTTTCAGCCAGACTGATATCAGTGCAAGCAATCGTGATCTTTCTGATCGTCCAGGTCCTTAGTCAGTGATCGTCTTTGGTAATGTTTCCATGAAATCCTCCTGAGGGTTTGAGCATTTTTTGAAAGAACTGCGACAGTCGGGGTGATCCAGATGATCATATGAAAATCTGATCTGGCTTCAGTTCTCCGCTTTCCGAGCTAGAGGTCCCCGGATCGATCCTTGGTGACTTCAACTCCTGTTTCAACCTTCCTCTTATTTTACCCAAATCTTTAAATACCCGTAAAACGGGGCACTTGAGAGCGGAGAGGGATAAAGAAGGCACCTTCGGCTTCCTTGATAGCAGGCAGTTTCAGAGCTGACGGAAGTACTAACGTTAAATAATGCGAATCTAAGTGAAGGGAAGTCAGGTGAAAGAGCTAGGTGTCATCATATTGGTTGATCTGTAAAAGTTCTTACTTTTTATATTATTATCCTTTTCACGAAGAAGTATGATAACGAATAAGTTGCTCCTCAATGTTGCAGAATCTTGAAGGCATTATGCGTCTAGCGACGGCCTACATAAACCTCTCGGAATCTGGTTTTGTTCATCGAATGCACTGGAGTAAAGAATTCCATTGTAGTAGAGATCAACGTGAAGGCGAATCAATCGCCGTTGAACTGGCAGATGCAAGTAAAGCAATGGAAGATTGTTACTCCAAGTGGAAGAAGAAGGTCAACAATGCACGCAGACAATACCGAGAGTTGAATTTCTTCACCACTCAGCAGCTGATGCTTCTTCGGAAAGAAATTGCTAGAGCTTGCGGCAGAAGTCAACTCTATGTCGAGAACCTTCAGGTTCTTACGTTACTGGAAAGCGTCTGCCCAAGTTTGGACTCCGATCATTTGACAGCAGCTGTTCAACGCGCCTTTAAAGACTCAGGTCTGTTAGACCAAGCAAAAGGTAAAGGTATTCTTCCATCTTTTTCTCTTACTCCTCATGAAGCAGACTCTCGGGATTCATTGTATCAAAACAACAAATACATGGGAAAGACGCCGTTGACAGTGGGCAGGGGCTCTCAAGCACAGACTGCGTCCGCCAAAAAGCCTACGCCAAAGGACATTTCAAAAGTCCGACGTTTTCTTGATGCTGCTGAAGATGATGGGTACTCGGAACAGGTTGCCCTGTCTGCTCTTGCGTGTTTGGGTGTGGATGCAGAGGAAGATGACTTGCTACTCTGGTGTTTAGAAGAATCCGATGACGCTGACCTCGAGTCCCTTTATGATGAAGCCATAAAAAACCCAGTTATTGCACGTGAAATTAACTCCCAGGAAACCCTTATTGACCGAGAGGGTCAGTTTGAAGAAAACAGGTATGAGTTAAGGTAGACGTTGATGACTAATCCAGCTGCAGTCTTGCAAACGTCGAATCTTTCGGGGATTCTTGTCGTATACAGCTGGTCCTACTTTTTAATTTTTTGAGTAGTAAGTTACACGAAACACAAAAGAAGGTCTGAAAAAGAAAAAGCAAAATCATCGAACACTTAAACCCCACTCAAACAGTAGCCTTCAAGAAAAAGAAGCAGTGTGGCAGTTATACGTGTTCCCTCCTTTTTGTATTTTCTTCCAGCCGAGTAGCATATTCCATTTAACCATAGACCGACTGAGTTAAAGTTTGTTATTAACTTTATTTATAGTGGATGTGTTGAGGAGTCAGGCGGGTCACTTGAGCTACCTCAGAGCTCCTGCACTGACCAAGAAAGAAACGGAGACGAAGACAATGAGACAGTGATCAGCGAGTATTTAACTCTTTCCCAGCTTGGACTCATTCTTAGAGAGCTGGCAGTGAAAGGTATGATTGGCTCATAAAATTAGCTACATTCCTGAACTTCAGCCTTGGCAGTATCGATATAAAAATAGCTGTCATTCCCGGCGTTGATTTATCCAAACTTTCAGGTGAAGGATCAAAGGCCCGTACGTTTCCAGCTTTCCTGAAACGAGGGAGACCCAATCTCATGCTTGTTCCAAAAGGTAGGGGGTCACCAGCACTAAGCAAACTTGTTGTACTGTGCGATATTTTTTATAGAATGCAATTGTCTAGCAGACAGCACAGGGTGAAGAATGATTCAGTTTGAAAGAAGTCCCTCTTTTGGTAGCGTAGAATAAAACTCTTTATGAAAAGTATGTTTCAGCAGTTTTACGGTTTGTTAAGTTGCTATCAGAAATTTTGCTGGAAATAACTTTAACTGATATGAACGATTAATTTCTACATCTCTAGGGGACGTTCTTGCCACCGTACTTGCGTTGTATATGCACGAGAAAGAGCAGCCTCTACCGAGCCAAGAAGAAGTGCTTATTTGTTCCCCAGAGACAACCACTGAGGAGGTAACTTTAAATAAGCTCGGACTTTTTTCCGAGTATGCCTGCGTCAGTTTCTTGAGGGGAGAGGGGACCCATTCTTGTTATTCTTATCATTCACCAATCTGAGTACATCTCATTTCTTTACAAGGTTAAATACGTTTCTGACAGTAGTGTTAAGTTCTGCACGACTCTTGTATCTATTTGTGATTACGTTCAAATCTCTACATACATCGAAGAAATGCGATTTCGGAAAAATAAACTTCAAAGAAGACTCTGAGTACCCATTTCTTGTCAGCCTGCGAGGTACCGTCGCTCCCCGAACTAGGAATAATTTGGGTGATTCAACCACGCCTTTGTTGATTTTACTTTGTTGGGATGCTTGATGCAATCGCGTTCCAACTAGGTTTCTTAGTTGTCTATATTTTTTGGTCTGATGTAGATTGAACTTTTGTGGAGACGAGCCACGGGAGACTTAGAAGGTCGATTCTACTGCCTCGTCAGTGCTGACCAATTAGATTTCTCTGTTAGCAAACAGGCAGTGGACTTGCTCAACGAGGTTACAAAGGGGCTTGCTGGCTTGACAGGAGAGCGTAAGTAGAGCCAGGGTAATAGTGTAGAGTTAACGTCACGTGGTCTTTAGATCGGGAATTCGTTTGTTTGATACCTTTGTCTTGACGTGAAGTTGTGTACCTACGACACGACGGACAAAGCATTTAGAGTAAACTTCAATCAATCATCAGCAGCCATAGGCCTTCCCTTTTTAACTCGTGAAGGTACAACTTTTCATTAATGCCAAGTTTCTGATTTTTTTTGCCTTGGTAGACTATGGATTGGTGGTAATTTGTAGCAGTGAGAATGAGGAGCGTGCCAATATTGTGGCAGCGCTGGATCAGTATCGTGTTGCTGCCCCTGCTTGTCCTTCTCCAGAGGACCTCCAAAGCTATCTTAAAAAACAATTCCGAATCCCCTTGGATCAGCATGGATACGTCGACAACAGTAAAATCACTTGGAAGCCAGCTGGTTTCTTAGATCCGGAGAAGTGGGTTTTTTTTTCTTTTTATTGTACAAAATGTTGTGTAATTGGTGTCTTCAGCTATGCGTGTTTTCACGTGTGCTCTTATTTCTACATACAGGCTCTGCGTTCGAGTCGTTTCATCGAGTCGAGGGGGCTTGGGAAAAACTCTGTTCGTTCGTCGCCTGACAGATCAGTTGCAAAACTTTACGAACAATGACATGGTGTTGTCAGGCAACTCCAATACATCGTTCCATGTCACAGTACCGCTCCATGGCAACTCAACTGACTCGTCCATGCTCGTACATTCACTTCTGCGTCACGGAGTGAAGGCCAATGTTCCAGTTTCTCGTGTATTCCATCTGGACGTATCTCCTTCGGTAAGGGGAAATTCGATATAATGCCTATCTTAGTTCTTTTCTCGTGTCCAAAACTTGCGGAGCGAAATTGCGAATCTTAAGCAAACATTTCCCTTACTGAAATAAAAGAACAAGGTGAACCTTACATAAAGCTTGAAATATGAAGGGAAAACGAGGTGTAGGCAGAGGTGGAACACACAGTTCAATTGCATTATCAATCAAAGCATCGATTTCAAGGGATCTATTTTCAAGACCTGCGGAGCAATCCTGCGAGCCAAAGTTATGCCCTAAAGTTTGTCCTGTTATGAGATGTTTGTTTCAACACCTAAGAGATATTCGCATCTTTTGTTTTCGTTGAGGTATTAAGGAAAGGTGAAAGAATTGCAGCTAGTTTACTCGAAAATGCTCAGAGCTTTCTCTCAAACTTTATCAGCACTTGTTGCTGCTTGAGTACTCATCACCGTCTTTAAATCTCATCTACAAAAGCCGTATGCTAACCTTTGTAAAGCCCAAAAATGTAGCCGAAAAACTAGCCAAACGTGAGCGATGGTAGTTGCATTTTGCCCAATTTCTCTTTTGTTTGATGGTCTGATCTCATTAATAGATTCGAGTTTTCGCGCGGACGCTTCATGAAAGTCCCGGACATGTCATTGGATTCTGGGCGATGTACCCTTAATCCTGAAAGTTATGATATAGTTTCTAACCAGATTTTGAGAAAATCGTCTTCTCTGAAATTGAAGGCTGTACGCGAATGTTGCTGTGGCAACCAATGTTGCTAGGAAACCAACGAAAACTCAAACTTTGGTCCAATGTGACCAATTTGGTGTAGCAAGAGATAAGTCGGAGCCCGTCATGTATCTGAAAGATGCACCCAACGGCCCCCCAAAACAGTGGCTATCCACCACACTGTGGCATTCGAAGCCAACGGCTTACCAGAGTTCTTCAAAGTAGTCTTTGTTGTTAATCTCATTTGGAGTAAATAAACCATTCTTTCTAGGGTTAACCAATAAACGCGGGGGAGATTTGTTTGAACCCACCATGTCACAAACGTGTGATTTTAAGTTGATTTATTCTTCAAGACATAAGATAAGGACTGCAGATTTTGTGTTTAAATTCTTCACTCTACACTCAAACCTCGACTCTGCACTCGACTGAAAGGCAAGAAAACCTTCGACCATGAAAAACGTCTCTCTCACGTGACCTCTTTTCCCGCCACGCATAAATTATGTTCATAATCAATTTCTAACAAACCATCCAGGGGCCGGTTGCTCGAAGCCCGGTTAGCGCTAACCATTGGTTAAGAGGTGTCAAAACCAATAGGTTTCCATGGTATTTAACCCTGGTTAGCGCTAACCATGCTTCGAGCAACCCAGGCCAGGTGGTAAAAATTGCTGGTAACTTTCTCGTTTATTTATTGTCTTAAGGTGAGACGTGGATTAGACACCCTACTTTTTAACTTACTTGTTCTCGGCTCTCTGTGCGATAAGATGGGCAGATTGTGGAAGAGACGAAGTACAGATTTGTACGTCATCGAAATTACAACAGCTGCGCCTCTGCCCACTGGATTTAGTAGGGAAGAAGAAGTTCACAGTCAGGAGGTAAGTTAAGTCTAATGTTAGGAATAATTTGACTCTGTGCTTCAACCTGTGTCAGTATCTCGGGACATTCAGTATTGTTGTTCTTTGTTTTATGATCACCGACCAAGGGATCTTTTCCCAAGGCGTGCATCCTCCTCATGCTCAAAACTTGAAGGGGACTTACTGTTTGCAAGAGTTGAGGTGTTGAGACAGAACAAAAGGCCACCCACTCATCCCCAGGAAGCGTCAGTCACAGACCCACAGTTAGTGGGCCATTTCCGAGTTCACTACAACCTCTTTTTCAAAGTCTTTCTGGTTACGGGAAAAAAGTAAACTGTTTGTTTTTGTTGTTACTACTACTACATTTATTTGGTTTTGATAGTCTCCCATTTTTTCCAGATTCAAAGTGGTAGATCAAAGATATCACAGCGACCATTCTATGATCTCCTACCCACTATCTCATGTGTGACTCCAAGAACTGTTGAACGTTGTTTGGCAGGCAAACCAGGTATTGCTTCTCTTCTTTTTGCTTCCCAAAGAATGGTGTTAAGGCGATCCTTTTTCTTTTAATGATAAAATACTTGCCGCCTTGTATGGCTTAAAATGCACCAACCAAGAGGCATCATCTGGTAGCCAAGCCCTGAATTATGTTTTACCAACTGAAAGAGGTAAAAGGTCCATATTTCATTTCCGGAGTTCAAATTTGTGAAACTTCATGTATTTTCTGTGATAACAATTATTCGGTGTGTGTCTTTAGCTTCTCTCTGTTTTTTTTTTTTGCTTCCTTTTTTGTGATCAATAGCATCTATTTCTTTCTTTCCTTCTTTTTTGAATCGAACCAAAACCTCCTCTAACAGGAGTAGCCTACGTGCTAGTACACCTCAAATTTGAGTAGCCCAAGCCCAACTTCAACTAGTCGTGGATAAAAAGAGCTAAGGTCTTGTACTGTGACATATTCCTTGCAGATAAAAAGGATTTCACTCCTCTGTTCGATGTCAAAGAATTTCGAAGTCCACATTTCCAGAGGGTTTATCAATATCTTAAACTGTCAAAGGAAGGAAGAAATATGGACAAGTTCACGTTTGTGCCTGGCAAGGTCGATAAAGACCAAAGGACTTGCCTTACATTGTTGCTCAGGTTAGGAATGCTGTTAAAAACCTGTTTTCAACCTCGGAACTATGCAATGTGTATGGAACAATTATTAAAAAATTGAAGTGCCATTTTTACTTAGTCCCTCGGTTGTTCATGCTGGCATTACTTTGAAAAGTCAACTCTGGACGAGAATTGAAAGAATTCTGAAAGAAAGCAAAAATACATCCTGCAAGCTAAAAACTTCCGCAGAAGTTCTCGACCACACAAGGAAACCTGCCTGGGACGGAGATGCGCAGTCACTGCCACAAAGCTGTCATTTGATAACACCAGCTGAAATAAACGTCGCACTGGTTGACTGCGTTTGAAATCTTTGTTTTTCGTTGCGGTGGGCTAATGACTGACTTCAAATGGGATTTGTCATGGTCTCCCATTTAGCTCTCGTTTTAAGCGAATAGTGTGAAGCATTATTGTTTTTGTAAGGTGCATACTATCTGCCTTTAAGTTTACGCTGACGAATGTCCTCATATCAATCATGATTCTTCACAGTAACTGCGGGATTCCTGATCCGTCCTGGTCCGAAATTCGCCATTTTGTCAGTTTTCTCAACTCCCAACTGCGTGACTCCGAAGAGAGTTGCTTTTGTGACATGAAGCTGATGAGTTTCATTCTGGACGGGCCCGATGTCCTGAATCTTGAAGGCTTTCGCTCGTTTGTCGTGCGCTTCATGATACAAATGTCAAGAGTAAGTAGCCCATTTTAAAAATGTGTTTCGTGGTGTCCAACACTACTTTTAAAATTGGCCAGTTCCCACTTGACTTGATAGCTTAGCTGGTTGAAAAGTGTGCCACTTAATCACACGGTCTTAGGATTCGCGTCCCTTTCAAGCCTGGATTTCTTTTCAGGCCTCCTTGCAACTGCTTATTTTTCCTTATTTCACTAAACGATTAAGTAATACTAAAAAATTGTTAAATTCTTAAGTTAGCGGAAAAATATACCGTATTTTACAATTGTAAAGTTTGTCATGTGAAAACTCTTGGAAGGCTTTCACGTGCCCCAGTTGTTAGAAGGGTGGATAGCGCTATCCTCTAGATAAATCACTATGCACTGGATGACTCAATTGTTTTCCGCTGGATAGTGATTTATCGGGTGGATAGCGTTAACCACCCTTTGAACAACCAAGGCCAGAGTTTGAAGACAAAGCACGTGAATGTACTCCTGTGTCGCGTAATTTTTTTGGAGGGGGATGTGTGGAGATAGTGGACCAGTATTCTCAAATGGAAGTGAGGTTGAGCCTCTCAACGGAGAGAACGTCTTGTCTTGGGTTACTGTGAGAGTCAAGGATAAATATCTCTCTTCGCAATGCGGAGGGTGAAGATATTGATTATTAATGGCAGGTCGAGGAAAAGAGGGTCTCTTCAAGAAGAGCTTGCCTGCCTTAATTTGAAGTCGAAAACTTTCTATTAGAGTGGACGACTTTTTCTCCTTCAGGATTTCGCAACCCCATCTCTAACGGAAGAAAACGCAGTGTCTTTTGCGAAAGATGACGCGGATCTTGAGAGACAAGAGATCGAACAGTTTAAGCTCAGAAGAAGATGGGAAAACAGGTGAGAAATTGACCAAGGGAAAGAAAAAAGTCCTTCTTCACTCTTGGTTTCATGGTTTCATTGCTGGTGGCCTGTGCCACAATCCCGTCCGTCACTCTTGAACTCTCTCACTCACTCAACCATGGTTCAAGTTTTTGAATGCGGCTTTGCAGATTGAATCGTTACGTATGGCCTTAGAATTCAGGGCGCTTGAGCAAAAATCGTCTGAATCACCATGTACTCCTATTTTTGTACGATTCTTCAAAATGAACGTTTAGAGGGGACACTTCTTGTATTTCATTACCAGAACGCCCGGTGGAGGGAGACAAACTTAACTTATCAACGCAATCATAGGGAAGTTAATGAGCTTTTGCTTTCTTTCAGCCCTCATCCGTATTTGTTTTTCAATGAAGACCACGTCACGATGACTTTTCTGGGATTCTACATCAGTTCTAATGGCGACCTCGTTGATCCTCAAACAAACAGAACGTTGGAGAAAGCTTTAATGTCTAAACAACTTTTAAATGGACTGCAGGCCCAGCGAGTTAATTTTGCAGATAACGCCAATAACTGGAAAAAGTATATTGTTATGCAACTGTTCTTATGCAATGATTGTTCAATAAGCATTTCATTGAGTGTTCTAAGAGTTAAGAAAGAAACTTCATTGTAATTTTCACCAAAGAGAATACCGGTGATATTGTAGCAAAAACTTTAAAGGCATTCAACACTTTTTGCTTGTTAAGTCGTGTATTTTAGTATAAGATTTGACGTTCTTTCGAATTGTTTTTAAAATGATCTGGATTATCTTATTGGTGAATGTAACTGCGGGATGTTACTAAAAATGGGACAGGGGAACGGGAGTCTGGGAACCAGTGTACAGCGGTAATCCGCGAAATAACTCAAAACGGCCGACAAAAGAAACGTAAGCAAAGAAAATATGTAGCTAACTTGCCGTTTTCAGTGTAATTAGGGTTAGGTTAAGGTTTGGGCCAGTGTATGTCAGAGAGAAACTAAATTTATGAAGTCAACATTCAGTCGAAAATCCTTGAATAACACCTACACTTACCGTCCATGCTCTGGAGTTTGACGAGCACGTTCTCAAAACAGGTTCCCAGATCATTTTCCTTTCCTTCGTCCGCCATTTTGAATTGTTTTGCGCATCACCGCTGTAAACTGGTTCCCAGCCTCCCGCCCTCCCGTTCCCCGATCCCATTTTCATGATCAGTAATATCCGTAATTCCCTTACTGTGACGTTGAAAGAAAGAAAGTCTGATGTTATTATTCTCGATGTTTTTCATTGGCCTACTTTTGAAAGAAGTTCTGAGCCTTGCACGGAAGGTTTTTTAAGGATATTTATTGTATGGCTAGCTCCGTGAGCGGCCAAGATGAACCAAATCGTGCGCTGTGATTGGCTACCCGAGCGGGCAAGATGGAGCTATCTTGCCAGCTCGGGACTACCCGCCGTGTCCCGCGATAAAAATTTCCCCGAAAGCCATATAATAAATCCTTTATTGACCAAGCTTTTTCGGTCAAGATGGCTGGATATTGTCCTCGTTCTTTTTTTTTTTTT
>BLFK01001137.1:20984-40645 GCA_014634185.1 Astreopora myriophthalma | reverse complement strand
TTTTTTTTTTTTTGCGTTTTTATGGACCTCGACTTCGTCTCGGTCCATAAAAACGCAAAATAAGAACTTGGCCAATATCCAGCCATCTTGACCTAACGCTTGGTCAATAACGCATATATATTGTTTATTTCACTTCAGGGCTGAAAAGATCAATAAATTATGTTCAGTGATGGGTGCGCAGTGGATCAACGCCAATCCGAAATTCGATCCAGACCTAGCCTATGAGCTGACCACGGACAACATTAAGAAGATCATGGCCATTCATATGAGGTTCAGGTATGGCACACTTGAGTGAAGTTCTATATGTTGATATGTATTCCTAGTCTTTATTATATGATTCTTTTCAGATCTAATACTTCGTCAAACATATTAAAGTTCACACGCTCATTTTTGACCAACAGATGCAATATTCCGGTAATTGTGATGGGTGAAACTGGTTGTGGAAAGACTCGCCTCATTCGTTACATGTGCGGACTTCAGGCTGGTCCCAAGGGACCACGAAACATGCTGCTTGTTAAGGTTGGTTGTATACATGTATATCAGCATGAAAAGATTACTTGGGATCAGTTTAACTTGGAAATTTGGTTGTATCAAACGAGTTGATAAAAGTAAATTAACTCCCTTAGGGAGATTTGAAAGATGACGTTTCGAGCGTTGGCAATTTTGGATTCGCTCTGACGAAGAGCTATCGCTCGAAACGTCAGCTGTCAAATCTCCTTTCGGTGGTGAATTTAATTTTATCAATCAAATAGTTTGATGCAACCAAATTTCCGTGATTTACTCACCCACCGAAGCAGCCACAGTTTCTTTAGAAATTAACCTTGTCAGGTTATCTTGGCTAGCTTCTCCACGTAGAATTCTGCAATCTTTCCTTCTTCTGGAACATTGGCTTGTGAGATCCTCCCATTTACAGTCGCTGATGCAAAGCACACGATTTGTAGTGATTATTTAAAACAGTTCCTTTGACAAATAACTTTATATCATAACATTTCGTATCCGCAGCTCCCTGTGGATTGGCATCCTAACTTGGGTGGGTGGGGAAGAAGCAACACTCCAGTTGCTTGGCTTGTGTGCTACTTAACCTTACCCCTCTACCTTACTTCTTAGGTTCATGGAGGTACAACGTACGAAGACATTGAAGTTAAAGTTAAACAGGCAGAGCAGATGGCTCAAGAGAACCAAGACAAAAACATTGATACAGTTCTGTTCTTTGACGAGGCCAACACGACTGAGGCACTGAGCATGATCAAAGAGGTCATGGTAGACCGAAGAATCCGTGGCAGACGCATTGGACAGGGTCTCGAAAGGCTGCAGTTCATTGCTGCTTGCAATCCTTATAGAAGGTAATACAATTTAAATCCTTTTTTGATTCACAATTCAACTAGAAAATTTAGGCAAAGAATTTCACTTTGGTAAGGAAGCACGAGTCCTTACCTTTCCACACCTGTTTCCAGCCTTACAACTGCGTCATGTAAGAAGTGTCGTTCCGAAGAATTATTCCTTGTCAAGATACCACCTTTCCTTTCCAGAGAAAAATAGGGACGGTTACGCTTTATACACAGTGTTTCAAGAATGCGAACAATACTGGCTTAACTGGTCCACAAAAGCATGCAGACTGACTGCAAAACTGGGCAGTAGCTTTAATGACGAGGCTCTCCTAATTCCGTTTAAGACCTTAATCACGAAAGATTAATCATAGCCAAAAAGATCTGTCCTTAGGCAGGAAAACGAATTATGCTTTTAAGATAGCATGACTTACTTTATAGGCACACTGACGGTATGATTCACAAACTGGAGTCAGCAGGGCTTGGATACCATGTAAAAACAGAAGAATCAGATGATCGCCTTGGTATGAAAAGAGTTCTAAAACATCTTTTACCCTAGCGACCCGTGGTTATAGTATTGTCATTAGTTTACTGGACGGACCAAATTTTACCTTAACGGGCCTCTGAGATGACCCACTTCTTAAGCATTTGCATGTATACTTTTCGACAGGCAAAAGTGTAGTATAGGTCACTTTTTTAGCTTGCAAAAGGTCAGCGACTTTGTTAAGAAAGTGATTTCTCAGTGCAGTTTTCTCAACTCTCTCCTTTCATGTTAACAATTATCGTCAGATCTTAAGTCTCACGGGCAGGCAAGAAGTAGGTTTTCCCAAATGAACTCTCAATACTCATTTTTATACGGTGCCGCATTTTGCCCACGAGAGCCTTTCATATATGCGTTATTGACTAAGCGTGAGGATAAGATGGCTGGATATTGGCCAAGTTTTTTTTTGCATTTTTATGGACCGAGACGAAGTCGAGGTCCATAAAAGCGCAAAAAGAAGAACGAGGCCAACATCCAGCCATCTTGACCGAAGAAGCTTGGTCAGTAAAGGATTTATTGTATGGCTATACCTCTCTCTTCTCGTTTTCCGTAAGACAAAACCGTTTCCATGCCTTCATATCACTTTTTGTTTTAATTGTTGTATTTCGCGAAACTCGTCTATGTTTTCTTTGTCTTGACTGTCTTCTGCCGCCTTTTTTGACTCCATTGCCGACATTGTCAAAAGTTACGAACTTCGTAAGTCCGCTTTACGCAATATTTTTGCGCGGGAAACGGGCAGTCCCGAGCGAGTAAGATCGGCCCATCTTGCCCGCTCGGGTAGCCAATCAGAGCACAGAATTCGCTTCATCTTGCCTGCTCGCGGGGCCCGCCATATAATAAAGTTAATTATTAACGTTTGTACATTGATCATGTTACAGCAACTGATTAGAGTTACTTCATGGTGCGTAGCCACGCAGGTCATCAATAAAAAGCCGCAGATTCCCATTGTGATCAACAGGCTTTTTTGTGACTTCCATTTAAATGATCACTGAATTTTTTTCGCAGGCCACATCCCACTGCGCCATTTAGTGTACCGCGTGCATGCTCTTCCAGGAAGTATGCGTCCACTAATATGGGATTTCGGTCAGCTGAACCACGAAGTGGAGGGCCTTTACATTAATCAGATTGTCAGCCGCTACGTGAGTTTTCGTCCCTCGTGAATACTAGTGAATCATTGTCCCCATTGTATCACGCACTTCATTTAACTTTAAGTTAAAAAATTACCCATGGACTGCACACATTGAATTGAAATGTCTGGGAGAGTAACAAAAATTGCCGGTTTTCACTGTGACACTATCATCAAAACCATTCAACAAATAAAGTCAACAATCAAAGAGATAAAAGAAGATGAATATTCAAACAGTCTTGCAAAGATTCAGGTCCTTGCGATGTTTCCTGCGGGAGATATTCGAAGAAATGTTTTAGTCAAATTTATAAGGCTTTGTATGGAGACACCATGTTTGTGTCCCTCTGAGCGGCACAAATATGTCGGCCGGAAGCTAACAAAAACATATGTTATCGAGTTTTGCTATGGAAAGCCTGTAGTAGTCTTCTGAGGGCTCATAAACATCTACATGAGTACTTATTGTCATGCAACGACTGTTCAGATTGCGAAATCTCAGCGGATAAGTCACTTTTTTTAACCTACGTGACAGCACTCTCGGCCGCCATTTTAATATCGTGTTTCAATTTTGCTTTATCACAAGACGAAAAACCCTATCAAACTGAAAGTTTGTGAAAAGATAAGTCTTTAGCATTCTAATAACTAAGTAAAGTAAAATCTCAAAAGGATTGATAATTCCTTGTTTTTTAATTTTGATGACGTCACATGAAATCCAAGAATAAAGTTATTTTTCGTTTCTATTTGTGGGCTCGTTGATGAACGTTCTATTATTTCTAGATTCTACAAGAAGACGAATTACCTGGTAATTCATCTACGGTCCAAGCAATCGCAGCTGTGTTAGCGGCTTCACAAAAATACATGAGAGATCAATCGGTAAGCTGATGGCCAATTTCACATGAACTGCTCTTGTTAGATTGGCATAACTTCGCCATTTTGAAACCGAGAGTGCGCATAGCGGAATTATCAGTTGCCGTGAAGAAAATTTCGGCAAGGAAACCCTTCGTCTATTAAGTGGAAGTTTGATCTTCATGGAGTGTAACTTTTTGCAGTTTTTCACGTTAAACCATAGTGGTCCCAGTTAAATTTGGAATTACCAGTAAAGCAACTTATTGAGAGTACTTAACATCACAACATCAAATGCTGAATACAGTCGAGTTGCCGGCCAAGTAAAATTTAATTTACCAAAGGTGTGGGGAAGCATGATTCATTCTTCTCTGAATGACCTCATTGCCTTGTTAGTACACGAAATTGTATACAACTGTAAGAACACCCATTCACAAAGGCTGAGCTCTTTGAATTTGCTAGAGAAATGATTTTTCATATTTACCCCAGCTGGTTTTCTTTGTAAGGATGAGTGCAGCTTTGTTAGCCTTCGTGACGTGGAGAGGGCCATGCAAGTGATGGTCTGGTTTCATAACCATGTGGTTATTCTTGGAAGACTAATGAAGAAAGTGAGAGCTGAACAGCGAAGGGAGGAAGGTCACGACGTTGACGAAGAAGATGACGTCGATGAAGAAGTATGTCTTATAAGTCGTGGCAAAAACAATTCAAACAGCAATAAGATCTAAAACAACGACAAAACCCCCACGCAGCGAGGAAGATCATTAAGTCCTCTTATAAAACCGTGCAGTTGTATGGTTTTATAAGAGGATGTTCCATGCACGTTTGTACACTTTTTTGCAATCTTGCATAACAGCTTTATAAATGGGTGATTAGCTTAATTGGTCAGCAGCTTGAGCGATCCTTGCTTTCTTCGTTTACTTTACCCACATGCCGTTGCGGTTGGTGTTACGTTAAGAGCGCTGAAACGAGTGGCAAATCAAACAAGACCTACTTAGAAGCAAAAATGTCAATGCCTCTTTGCCTTTGCAGGAACCGATCCACCCCATTACACGTGCCTTGGTGCTAGCAATTGGCGTCTGTTATCATGCCAAGCTGCAGAAAAGGCGTCAAGATTTCCGAAGCGTGGTGGCTCGGAGCTTCAAATCTCCATGCTTGCTTTCTGGAGGTGAAAAGCAGTTTCATCGTGAAATTACAAGGTAAAAAAAAGTAAAGAACCGTTATTTATACACGGTTATACTTAAAGCTTCAAGCTTGTTGGGCCATGTATAGAAAGTAACAATTGCAAATCGACAGAACAACATTAAGAATCCCAACTGGGAGGAGGAAACCAGTTGGCTGTTTACAAGACATGGTGGAGTTGAATTCAGAACCACTGAAGACAAGTCTATTTAGTGGTCAGATCGGGATTTAAACCCGGAACATCCGCATGCAAATCCAGCGCCCTGACCACTGGGCCACGCCGCCTCCTCCTCGTTTGTGTAGGATTCCTCCAAGTACATGAGTGGAAACCCTTATCATTATTCTTGCAATGCTCTCTTTCTTACTCACAAGTGTCCTATAATTTGCGCTGACAAACAACGGAATCCTTTTTCTATATACTACTGGTTCAAAGTTGATCCAGAAGTCAGTGTTTGTGTCCTCAGAGCAAGCGAAAATTGTCTTACTTGCTGTAATGTGTGCCATGTTAACGTTCGCTTTTCTCTTCCTTCTTAGCTGCCAGCGAGCTGTACTGAACGAGTTGGTTCTCGGCCCGAACATTGCACGCAACACAGCCCTGAGCGAAAACGTGTTCATGATGGTGGTGTGCATTGAGCTCAGGATTCCACTGTTTGTAGTTGGTAAGCCGGGCAGCTCCAAATCTTTGGCTAAGACTGTTGTAGCTGACAATATGCAAGGCGATGCTGCCAGATCTGAGCTCTTCAGAACCTTCAAACAGGTTAGAAGGAGGAAAAACTTTGCACACTTTTAACTATGTTACAAGTTGTTTAACGAAGGGTTTCCATCCGATTTTTCAGCCATTTGTGCTTGAGTCCTAACTTCAAACGGATGTTCTCGTATATTTAGCTACACAACTTGGTCAGTTTCAAAAGTCGGAATTTTCATCGACAAGCATCACAGCTCGCTCTGAAGAACATTTATTTGAAGTAGTTCACGCACGTTGGATTCCGTAGAATTGTTCACGTAAATGCGAAGAATTTTTTTGAAGCATTGCCATCATCTTCACGTCGTCAAACAACGCCCAAAAAGAAGAAGTGATAATAAGAAGTGATAATAGAAGAAATGATAATAAGGGAATGCAAAACACGGTCATTTTTGCTGATAATCCGTGCTGCATTTATTATCTTATTCAGTTACTGGTTTTGGTTAAGCTATGGAATTAGGGTTCCTCCTTTCTCAACTTGCTCCGCTTTAATCTGCCATTTTGTGAATAAAAGAGGTCTTTGAATTGCAGGTCCATATGGCGTCCTATCAATGTAGTCCTCTTTCGACCCCTGACGGTATCGTGGGGACTTTTCGCCAATGCAGCAAGCTACAAGAAGGGAAAATCCCGGACAAATTTGTTTCAGTTGTGGTCCTTGACGAGGTTGGGTTGGCCGAGGACTCTCCCCTAATGCCTCTTAAGACACTACACCCACTACTGGAAGATGGTGTGACGTCATCAGATGATGTTATCAAAACTGACGAAAAACCGCAACGTGTAGGTTTCATTGGGATCTCAAATTGGGCCCTGGATCCTGCCAAGATGAACCGTGGTATCATGTTGTCGCGTGGATTACCCGACGTACGAGAGCTAGTCGACAGTGCATTGTGAGCAATTAGAGAGATTTAGCTTCGCGTTTACGACAAACGGCAAACGTCAGGCTAAAGTTTGCTGTTTACCAAAAACTCATGAAATTTATGTGATGCCAGCTTATACTTGCCTTGTTAGCCACAGCTATCAAGCAAGTACTAAAAACAGAGAAATAAGCTAGAATAAGAAATTTCATGCTTTTATGACAAGCAGCAACCAGCCGTTTGCCGTTGGGCGTAAACGCGATGCTAAATCTCTCTATTAACCAACATTTGAAGTAACAGTTTACGGCTGGGTATGTACCCTAATATACTCTCCGCATATGTAACCTCGGTAACTATTGATGAAAACGAACAATCGTGAGATCTAGGCTTACTGATCCCTTATATTTGTTGCCTCTTTGGCACCGGAATTTCTTTTGCTTGCATTGGTGTGTTGTTTTACAGGGGGATTTGCTCAACGGATAAACGGATTAAAAACCTTATCCAGCCTCTTATACCGCCACTGGCACACGGATATGAAGAGCTTTACATGGAGCAGAGGAACTTTGAAACGTTGGTGAAATGTGGCAAAGAAGAATTTTTTGGGCTTCGTGACTTTTACAGGTGAAAAACCAAGGAGTCTGATTGTTTTTGGTTTCTGTAGTTACGTTCTTTGATTTTTCGAAGTGTGGTTGAAATTCAGTTGCGAGATAACTTTTTTTTCTGTTTTTCATTTAAGCCTCATTAAGATGGTTTATGCTATTGCTGCTAAGTCTGGCCAAAAACCGGGTTGGCACCAGCTTGAACACGCCATTAGAAGGAACTTTGGTGGGCTAACCGAACGAACACCTGTAGAAATATTTAAACGTCACTTCCAGGATTCTGTTGTGAGTATAGGCAATTTTTTAGCTTGACACTCCTCCAAAGACGGAAGCCATGATAACCATTTTCTTTTCGACTAGGAGGATGAAGATACTGGAAGCACAACCACGATCAGACTAATTGAAGCAAGCCTTGGAAGAGAAGATGTGGCAGACCGAACCAATTTTAGGTACAATACATTTCTTTCTGGCTTATTGGATTAGGGGGCTCAAAAAGATTACCCCATTTGGGATTCGTTTTGCAAGTTTTATGCCTCATGTTAGTGCCACGCGGAGCTTATGGCTCTAAACTGCTAAAGGCTGAGGAATGCTAGCTTCAGACAACAAAATTGAGACTGAAACTGAGCCGCGCCTTTTTGCTGGGTCACTATTATCTCTGACTTTCTAAATTTCTTCCAGTGAGAACCGGTATCTGTTGATGCTGACTGAAAATTATGCGGCGTTAAGAATCATGCAGCAGCAATTGTTAAAGACGTCGGATGATGCTGTAGTGATTTTCGGAAGTAGCTTCCCAAACGACCAGGAATATACACAGGTAAAAGCATACAGGTAGTGAGGCCGAGAAGGCTTCTTGGATTGCTAACTAATTTCGCTGAAACCCTTTTTCATTTGAATGTCTGTAGATCTGTCGCAATATAAATCGAATAAAAGTCTGCATGGAGACTGGAAGAACAGTCATTTTGTTGAACTTGGAAAGTCTCTACGAGAGTCTCTATGACGCTCTGAATCAGGTATGAAACCGTTTGCTCGATTTTTCGGGACTTTGAGCAGGTGTCTTTTTGTTGTGCACTTGTAGAGGTGCTGTCATTATGTGCCTTAAAAGATACCGTTATCTTGCTGTTGACGTAAGGAATTGTAATGTGAATGGGACATGCTAACCCGTCAATGGAAGGAGCTTACGAACTGACGACTTAATCAGGTTTCACCGCAGGAGATTGAAGCGTGATTCACAATTATCAAGACCGAGAACTTAACAACGAAAATCTGGGTTTTCGTTTTGTGAGAATCATCGATGAAAATAAACTACCTTTGACTTTTTATGAGCATTTGTGATACAAACTGTGGTTCATTTTTAAGGTGAAGGAACTAGAGCCATATAGAAAGCCATAAAGAGGGAGAAACTTCTTTAGAAACCGATTGATAACTCCCTTTGACGTGGGTCCGGATGGCCCAGGAAACTATACAAAACAAAAACTGAATACACAAACCCCTTCCCCCAAACTCACGACTCACCAACTTAGATTTAAAAAAAAAAACAAAAACAAAAACAAAAACAAAAACAAACAACAACAAAAACAACAACAAAAAAAACGATGATTTTAATTACTACGAACAAACCAATCTAATAAACTTACAACTTAAAGCTAATCCTAAAATATAAAACTGATCTTACTTAAACTTAATAGACTATAAACGACAAATAAATTTTAACCTAATGCACGCTAAATTAAGTTACAACTCTTACGCTCTTCAGCTAAATATTTACAAATATTCACGGTTCAGTTCTTCGATTTTCCAATAAATTAACCCACAAACCACGCACGTAACCCACAAACCAACAGCTTTTCAGTCCTCCTCCTTCTCCTTTCCAGCGCCTTCTTTCTTTCTTCTGAACTTTAGTTTCCTTTCCTTTATTAAATCCGGCGCTTAGCTTTTCCTCAGTCTTTCCTCCTCAATTTTGCTCCGTCTGCTGACTCCTCGTCGCTGTATATTTCTCCACCGTAGGCGAAAGGTTTTTTTGTCTTGACGCACGGCTGGTTCTGTTAATGATACTCAGCAGTGAATAATTATTCGAGCGATTCTGCCCTCCACTTTCTTACTAAAACTTGTCTTCTCTTGGCCACTTTCCCTCAACTGTTTACCAACCCGCTGTCAACTTATCACGTTACTATATTTATAAACGAATATTAATTAATTCCACAATTAACACTTAACGTGCATACTTATTGTTCAATACGCTACACTTACAATACTTTTCTAAATCTACACTAGAAGAACAATAAACTTATATGATCTTTTCTTTTCTATAGAATACTAAACTACAATATGGCTAAATACATAATACATACTTGAACGATTGTAAACACTAGATAATTAAGACTACGGAAATTTAACGAACAGTACGACAAAGGAAAATGAAATAAACTAAGGCTAATTACAAAAAATCCGTAACAATCCCTTGCAAAGATGAGCCGACAAGCATACGGCGTCTAATGTACTGTACGTTTGAACTGGATTGATAACAACAACAACAACATTTTATTGGCATAGAAACGGATAAACGTATCAAGGTAAAGGAATAAATAAACAAATAATTATAGGAGAAAAGAATTCACACAACCGGAAGTTAGCGTCGAGGCAGGCGGTGAAGTGGAAAAAAAGAAGTAATTATCTTTTATATATAGAATCGATACACAGTGATTACAAGACTAAAATATGGCTCCAAACGAAGAAAGAAAAGGTAATTTGGCCACAATAAAGGGCTTCAAAAACTGCCGACGTTTCGCTTTTATGAGGGGCTAACCCTAAAAAACGGCAGGCTTTGAATCTCTTAACGGCAACCTTATTAACTCAATTGGTACCAAATTGTGCAGCTTCAATACTCACCGCAGCAGCACCAGAGTTCCTTTAAAAACTCACATCTTGCAGCTTAGTTGCATTTTATTTGCAGTATTATGTTTACCTTGGAGAACAGAAGTATGTGGATCTAGGTCTTGGCACCCACCGTGTTAAATGCCGCGTCCATGATGAATTCAAGTAAGGGAGACGAGTTTTGTATGTTTATTCAGTTTTATGTTTATGAGGTATCAACTACTTTACCCAAGTGGCTGTGACATCGGTTTGGCAGTACCAGTGCAGCTAATGAGGGAACATGTTCGGGGCGTTTAAGGATCTGCCTATCCATAGCTTTCGACCGAAAAGGTTTTTGCGTTAAACTTGACCTGTTTTCCTATATTTCCACCACCTTCTTTATTATTGTCTATTATTTAAAGTCGCACACCATTTTCTT
Source organism: Astreopora myriophthalma (assembly GCA_014634185.1). NCBI lineage: Eukaryota > Metazoa > Cnidaria > Anthozoa > Scleractinia > Acroporidae > Astreopora > Astreopora myriophthalma. The sequence goes on along the minus strand of BLFK01001137.1, from coordinate 30,150 downwards.
GTGGATTTAATGACTTTTCATTCTGAGAACCATTTTTCATTCTATTTATCCACTGAAATCATGCTTTTTTAGGCTGATCGTCATCGCTGAAAAGGACGTGGTTTACAACAATTTTCCCATTCCTCTGATAAACCGTTTGGAAAAACACTTCTTGGTCACATCAACAAGTTTAACCTCAGACCAAATGGAGCTGGTCAAAAAACTAAGAAACTGGGCCGATGACTTTGCTGAAGTGGACGGTCGAAGAAAACGCAATAGGTAAAGGCATCATTGTGGACCGCAGTGCACATAAGCGCAAAACTGAGTGTTTTGAACATGTAATGACAATGTTCGTTAGAAACTCTCGCTATAACCATTACTTTGACTGCTTCAATGATCATCTTTATTGCGGATTGTCGTCATTTTATTGAAGGAATATGACTCACTTTTCCTTACCTGTTGTGTACCGATTGTGTTTGGTCTTTTACTGAAGGGCTTTCTCGATTGGAGACGCTTTTGTTGGATTCCACGAAGACACTATTCCTTCTATCGTGATGCAAGTATGCAATGACCTTGAAGAGGGCGATGCTTCAAAGGACGGCCCAGAGGATTCTTGGGAAAATACAGTAAGGGCAAAGTTATGTCACTTATGTCCAGACTCGCACCTAATTAGATGCACGCTCAATTTCGATATTCATCACGAGGTGTCCCGTTAAGTCTAAGCGCCTAGTGCCCATTTCTAACAATAAAGTTAGCGTTAGCGTTAGGGATATTTTTAGGTTAGGGTAAATGCAACTGTTTATGTTTACTTGAAAAGCACAGTTTGGGGGGACACCTTGTGATGTTTATTGCCTGTATTTCTGGACACAAGTGATGTTCAGTCTGAGGAGAAAAGCAAGGGGACACTTCGTGACGCTTATGAAAGTCAGCGTGCATCTAATTAGGTGCAATTCTGGACATATCTGATACTTAAATAATACACGTCAACATTTGCTGCTGTAAAGGAGCCTAAGCAACCGCAACGTCGGTGAAATGACAACAACCAAGGTAGCTACAATAACCTAACACTGCATGTTGAAATATATATTTTGTTGCTGGCATAGTCGTTGTCGCCGTATCATTTCCGCACCAGCTTGTGCGATCATTTTTGTTCAACCGATCTTTGCTCTTATTTTTGAAGGTGTTACAAAGATCTAAGAAGATGCTTGTAGAGATGGCCACACCTGATGCAATCGCTCGTCTTCCAGCAAGTCGCTTAAAGGCTGAAGCCAAACTCATCTGGGACATTTACTTTCATGGGCAACAGCATTCTAGTTTGGCGGTGTTCATGAGTCATGTGCTTAACTCTGACGACATTCTTTTTGAAAAAAGGAAACAAGATGGGCTGCTTGTTCAAGTGAGTATGACTCTTTATTTTCGACCAGTAAGGGACAAGTACCCTAATCTTTTGCTTAACTTAATTCTTTTTACCTTTATCATTAATTTGTACTCATGAATGTCCTCTTTCTGTGCCAATGCCACTCTGCTGTTTAGATTACCACTCATTCGCGGTTACTGTCCAGGAACGATCTTGCTGATTTATGCGACGAAACGGGTTTCCGTCCATCAACAGTCGATTTTATGACACTTCAGCAGTTCCAGACAGAGCAACAATTCAGATCGTTGGTCAGGTAAAATCGGTTGTGTTCGAACCCCACCTAGAACACCGCACGTCCTTTTATTTGCTTTTATTTGTGGATAAAACTTGATCAATTTCAAAAAGTATAATGAATGAAAAAAGAAATGAACAACATTTTGTGTATGCTCGTAGTACGTTTTTGCTATTTTTTGCAGAACCTTTTTTGAACGCCTTGGAGGCGACTGTTCTGGCATTCTCATTGTCCAGTGCGATTCGGGGGATGACAATTTCAATTTGATTGCTGGTGCAAGGCATATTCTAATGGAGGAACGAAGCAATGCCCCGGAACTTCTTAATCTCCGCAGAATCAAATCGGTTCACATTGCTCTGGTAGTACAGCTGCCCAGAATTGCCGGTGGATGTCGAAATTTTGTCGGGTTTCAGGGTGGAAAGTGGATGTCAGTTCACATTGACGAGCTTCGTCCTCCTCGCAGAAACACACCTTCCATTGAACAACTACTGGACAGGCCAATCAGCGAATTATTTGGAAATGGAAATGAGATGCATCAAGAAACGAATAAAGGTGTACAAATGCTGGCTGTCGATCTGTTGCGCAACTGTGTACAAGCCGCAGCTTGTAGAGTCGATAACGAAGCCGGAACACCTGACCGATCAACCCAGAGAATAGAGCTTCTCCTGCAACTGTTACCAGAAAATTTTGAAGGGCTGCAAGGTAATTAGTGTAAGTTATGTTGTATCATCATTCCGGTCAATCCATTCTCGTTACTCTATTGGTAATTCGGTCGGGGTATCCACTCGTGATTGGTGTGTGAAGGCAAATGACAATGGTATACTGCCACCGAAATATGTTACTGTGCCACCAAAATATCTAGGTCAAATAATCGACAAAGAAGAGAAGAGACGAATTGCACGGCTGGGATGTCGGTAAATTTAATTTACAATTTGTTCTCTACTAGAAATACTTTGAATAATAAGTTGAATTAGTTGAATACTGTATTTTATAAGTTAATTTTTCGTTTCTTTCTTTTTCTTTTTTTTTTGAAGACGAGATGACATTTGCCAACGTCTTAGTCCGGAGGACATACAACCTTCTGAAGGAAAGTGAAAATAATGCTTACAGCGCAAGCGAGTGGCTCTATTCGGAAGCTCTGTCGGGGACAGGCGTTCAAGAGTGGGGTACTTTCAGAAAGGCACTTTGGAAGAGAGTTTACTCCTCGGTTGTTCCCATCCTGGCTGAGATCATCGCTTTTGCTGACAGAGACAGCAATTTGGATTTGATGAAGAACAGCAACTATTGGGTTTCAACCCTATGGTTAAGTATTCTGGCAAACCCCAACATTTCCGAGCTGAGTTACAGCAAGATGATTTCACCTGTCACAAATTCTGTTCGTGAGCGAGTGCAAGTTCTTGGATCTGGTGCCGGAGGTCACACATTCCAGTGCATGTTTCCGTTTTCGTTCCTTGTCAAGCAACAAGTCGATGAATTATTGAAAGGCGCTTCTAGTGTGGAGGGTAATAAACTGTTTCCTCTTATGTAACAACAAATGATGCAGTTCGATATGTTGTCATTTGCATTCCGTTGTCAGTCCCCTTGAAGTTTATCGATATCAGGTCTATACTCCTATATTATGAAGTGTGTGCAGGATACTACTGAGTACGTAGCTTTTCGCTTGTATTATTGTCTAAAATTGCATGTTCAGCCAAATTTTGTGATCGCTTGCCATTATGGATCAAAATCGTCTGAAATACTTATAAACCATCCGTCGGAGCGATCCTCATGATCCCTCAAATATGGTTTAATATGATTTTTAGCAAGTTTAATTCGTCATGCTGATTTTTGTTTCATAGCCACATCTAGTGCTTCTTTGGTGGAGTCTTTACGACATCTTATTGAAACCTCAGAGACGGCAAGAGTTCTCAGTGGTCTATGCCGTAAATACGTCCCAGCGTTGGCCTATCTGTCGGACTTTGTCCACATGGTTTACAAGCCCTCATGCACAAGTGAACACGGGGTTTGTTCATTATCGTTAAACTATACTTTAAATCATTTCTTGTGATATATATTTTCAACATTTTTGAGAACCTCTAACATCTTCATGTACAAGAAAAGCGATGCATTAGAGCGGAGAGGTAAAGTGACAATTTTTTTTTTCACGAATATAAAAGCACGCTTGCACTTTTGTTAGTGGGAGCGAAGTTTGAGCGTTATTGGCAATAAAGGTTTTGTAAACTTTGGACCAATGATCGGGTTTGGTAACCTTGGCTCTTCTTTTATTCTTTCAGCTTGTATGCGAGGCCGTTTTCTCCTCGGCGCGAGAACTTGGGCTCGAAAACGATGAAGATGGAAACGAAATGTTGGACATTGGTCTCATCCATGTGGCCTACAATAGAATCCGGTCACGACTAAGATGCTTCGTTAAACTTGTGCAAGCCCAGCCAAATGTTGTACTAAGACTGACAGAAACATTCACGGATACAGAAACTGAAGTGGTGAGTAAATATAGAGCAAACTAGAAATACGTGACTCGCAAAACCTCGCGAAGCTAGGGCTGTCGCGGATTATTTTTTGTTCGTTGTGTGACATTTAGATTAGCGTTACCTATTTTGAACATTTTTCTTAGCACGTGGACAGATCACGCGGTTGACACGTGATCACGTGAACATTGAACATGCTGTTGTTTTGTTGAAGGAGAATATGTGTTTTTTTGTATGGAGTGTGGTTGTAGAGTTCGGTGTTGAAACCCGTTCGCTTGCTGGAAATCTGTATTTTTGGTGGAACATTAAAGAAGATAGATAAAATTCATGACAAGGGCTGGGTGGGCAGTTAATTTGGAGTGTAAAAATGTGTTGTCTTTGCTGAGCCAAGCGATGTTGTCTATGCACTGTGGTTTCCTGATGTCTCCTTAACAAATTGACGTCAGTTTTTTATGCGTCTGTCCTGTTATTGATCATAAATTTCGTCATCACATTGTCAAAGTAGCTGTGGATCCACGAGGCGATAGCCGAGTGGATCCGCAAACTGCTTTGACAATGTTATGGCGAAATTCATTGTCAATAACAGGACAGACGCATAAAAAACTGACGTCAATTTGTTTTTTACGATAACAAAAAGGTAGGAGAGACGAAATTAAGACGAAACGCGAGACCAAAATGTGAGAAACTTCAAATTTTATTCCATCTGACGCGACCAAATTCATAACTTGCCTCGCTCTCTTATTGGCTCATAGAAAAAACGGAGGCTTTCTATTGGTTAAAAAGTGACAGATTGACGTTGCGGCTCTCCGCTCTCCGGCTCGTTGCGTCAATATTGCATAAATTATAAATTCATGTGTCTGTCCGCATATTGACCATAAAAATTAGCCAATGAGCGCGCGTGAATTTCTGCAGTTATCGTAAAATTCTTCTTCGCTGCTCGCCGTGAATCTGAGTCGCCTTTCACGTTGTTCAGGAGTTTCGTTGTTTCTCTCCTTCGGCGAGTATGTCTTGTCCCTTGTGCGTGCTCCTGTGGTTCATTTGCATAAGAATTTGGTCGTGTTTGACCAATACTAAACATTTTTCACTCCTCGATGAAATTACACGTTCTGCCTCAATGAATAAACATGAGAGTGCGCCATTGTGAGGCAGCGGTTGCTGCCTAGCAACCTTGCCTTTGTCTGACGTCATTCATACTTTGTTTGCGAACTGTTGCCAGGCAACAGCACGGACACCTTTAGGGAAATATATTTATACTATTATATTATATTTATACTATATGGTATATTTATACTATATAAATATTTTTTCCGCTCGAATTCGCACGGCTTAGCTCCCGAGCGCGGGCCTTCGGCCCGACAAATTTATTAACCTTGCTACGCGAGGGCCTTCGGCCCTCGCTTCGCGAGGAATAATTTTATTGATGAAATTGGTCGGTGCCCGTAGTTTGTGCCACTGTCACGTTTTAGTATGACACTATCACAGCGTCGCGTTTTCGACTTAAGTAGTTTGAAAAAGTTTGAACGGATTGGTGTACGTTTTTAATGTGGCTCATTTTTTCTACAATGCACAAGTACAATCACACGCGACCAAGGTGACGCGAGCTAAGTGACATAAGCAAACGAAGGAAAACCCCGCAAGCACTAAACTTCACACGAAGAGAGCAAAGTTGTAGTCTTTGGCATTGTGTGCGCGTTTTTCGCGCTTAATTTGTCCAAATTTTGCCGGTTGTGAGATTGCACCAACTGAAAGTTTCCTGTCCCCCCCCTCCCCGCCGAGCTCTCGTTTTTCCCCTTTTAAAATTTTCAGAGTGCTTACGATTCAATTTCTGACTCAAACACCTTAGAAGGCTATGCAGGTGTTTTCCATAAGTTCAAGTTCAAGGTCGTTTTCTACACTTTTGTCGTCACTTTTGTCGTCTTTAAGTAGGAATAAACTAAGTTGAAAAGCTGTTTCAGGAGGTTTCAAGTTAACTCAAAACTCGAATGCAGATGGTATTTAGTTTTTGTAAAATTTTCACTGCTTAAATGAACGCCTTATTCTGGACGTAAGCGGATGAGATCATTATTGTGAATCTGTATTCGTTTTCACAATCAGAGTATATGAAATTTAGACATGTACATCGACGGAAATCTGTGAATACGCCTGTTTTGCCCTCGATTAACAAAAACTGATCTCCAATTAACCCCTACCACTACTTTTGCACCCACAATCGCTTTTCACATCGTAGGAAACTTAACAATTCGTATTGAAGAAGGGCTGTCATTTCCGATCTTGTCCTTAGCAACGTTTTTCGGTGAAATATGTATATTTTTCACTATTGTCTTTCGCTCACCAGCTCCTTGACGTTGTTGCGCTGCACATTTGTCTCGAAGAATTAAGTTTGTCTGAAGAATTGTTATTGGACCCGGACTCTCGTCGAAACTGGTGCGACAGAGTGATTTCCATCAGGCAAGCAGTTGAAGACATGATGAAGTCTGAGAGGTTCCAAGCTGTCACCGAGATGAATTCAAATTACGGACAGGAAGCAAAGATGTTGATTGGTCGCTGCAGGTGAATTGACACTCGCTCTCTTTTGGAGCAGCTGTTGCAGAAACTTAATGTTTGCTTGTATCAGTGAAAAGAAATTCAAAGGCTTCAGTTTAGTACGTTGAAGGAAAGTTAATGCAGGAACTTATATTTTAAAGGTTTTTATAAAGAAGATGTTTAATGAATACGCTAAGCTCTTGTACGTGAACGAAATGAAACCTTTATTCTTTGAAATAGCCCATTTCCGAGATACTGCTCGCTTATGTTTTAAAAGGAGTCTTCGTGCGAAACCATTCAAATGAAAAAGAGTTCTGTATAGCCGTATGATATAACTTCTAACTTCTAGAACACGAGTTACTTTACTCTACATTTTGTAAAAACGACTTCTTGACACTTAAATTCTTCAAAACCCGGTTCTAGAGAGTTTGAGGAACGCAAAATCAAATTAAAACTCTCTTTCTCCTTTTCTCTGTTACTTTGTTACTCCGTTACAAGGTTACATGAAACTAGGACAATTTATAGAAAACTAATGAAAAACACGTGAGATATAGAATTTTACAGATTCAACACTAGAACAAGACCTACTAATTACAAAACTAACACGAAGACGGCGCTGTGGAAACACGATAGAAAGAAACAATAAAACTATCGAAACATTTAAAACACCCTTGACTGACTAAGGGCCTATAAAAAAAGTCGATGAGGCGGTTCAAGTTCCGTATTTTAGTGCAGATCAAACCAATTTCCATTCGAATGGTTTCGCAGGAAGACTAGTTTTGAAACAGTGACAAACAGCAACTCGGAAATGGCTTACTCAATTTGCACTTACGCTCATGTGTCAATTTTCTTACCCACACACCTACGTAAAAGCAAAAGCCCACCCTTTTAAGCACCTTCACGCCACCCTTTTAAGCACCGTCACGCAAATTCTTTTAAACCTTTTTGGCATTACATCCTAATATTCATATCACTAGGTTTTTCGTACACTACCATTTTGTTTATTTGCAAAAGCTATCTTGTTTTACCACCTGCTGCAATGTGGTAAGTCTCGCCTGCCTACTTTTTTTGCAGTGACTGACAGAAGGTTTTTTTCTGCGGCAATTTCTGGAAACCTTGTATTATTTGTACGCATCAGTTACACTTAAGGCCGTTTGCCAAAACAGTATGATATTTTCGCTCCGGCACAAACATAGTCATTACTTTGTTATACTGTAATCACACTGATATGAGTTTGTGTTGGTTGTCGAAGTTGTATGTCGTGCTCATTAACTGAATATCTTAAATGATGCCTTTAAGTTCTTATATGTTCTCTTTTTGTCTGCATGCAGGTCAATGTGGCAAAGAGCAGGGGCTGTGAGGCTGTTCGTAGAACATGTGACCTTCTTCCGTGAACAAGACAGTGACTTCAACTCGGAGAGCGTGGTCCGACTTTGGAAGGTAAAAATATCTCTGTAATTATATCTATGTTGGAGAGGCTTAGTTTCCAAACTAAAACCAAAGCTAAAGTAATTCAGTACACAGTCAATCTAGTTTTGAGGGAAAAAAATCGAACTGGTCTACGATTTGGTTTTTACTAGCCTATCAGATTGCAAAGCTAGTAAAGGCAGCCGGCGCCAAGCGCGGGAAAACGAGAGTGATCAAGTCGAAATTAAACTGGTTTTACTTCTACATCGGATTTTTTTTTAATCCAGTCGTAGAGCAAACCAAAGCAATCGGGTTATTACTTTCGACGCTCAAATGAAAGCCACTCACTCTAATACCGTAAATTACATACCCAGAAAATAAAGAAAGGAAGTTTTTTGGAAATTCTAAGAAAAGAAATGTGACTCGACTTTGTGGAATTTGGTTCTTGTTCATATTTGCCCGTTGTATTTCCGTTTCACTCTTCCAATGCCTCCATTCTCCTTTCTAACGTCGCATCAGTATGTCAGTGATGATACACATCGTTCTGTTTTAACGCTTTGTTTCTGCAAAACTAGGATGACCCTTTTTAAGTTCGGTAGGCTGCGATGCACAAGTGGCTCATTTTTGTTTTTATTTTTGAAGGCTCTCGGGGAAGAGACTGGCTTCTCGTCACTGGCGTCTTTACAAACCATCGAAAAGTTCCTGATACGTTACAGTAAAGAGGCCCAGGAGAGGTAAAAGCGAATTGTATAAATATGCAGAGCCACGTGACACTGTTTATAACAATTTGCTATAGTAATACACTCGCCATTACGCCACCACACTTCGTACATCACCTTCCAATCCCAATAGAACGATCCATAAAATTGTAAGAAATTTGTTTAATGTAGAATTCTCCAGACACTACCCTATAACGTTGTTGTAAGGTGGTAACGCTCACACGAAAGTGAAGAACACAACACTCGTCGACTAGATGAGTTTATTACAGAAGCCAAAAAAAACGCGGGAGCTCATCCGGGACTTTTTACCATGAGCCCTGAGGGCCTGGGACTAACAATATCGTCACATTCCCTGGGTACCAAAAGTTTTTATTCGCGCGGATAGGATTATTCCGAGTCACTGGAGGCGAAGCCGCGAGACAAA
>BLFK01001137.1:10000-20974 GCA_014634185.1 Astreopora myriophthalma | reverse complement strand
AAAAAAAAAAAAAAAAAAAAAAAAAAAACCTGACCCGGGGCGCTTGGATTAACTGTTCCAAATAAACACTATATTTTTTTTTTCGCGCTCTTCGATTTGGAGCAATTGTATCGCATAAATCGCGCTATTAATTGTCACGTCTATTGCTTGGTCCTTTCCTTTGCAACCCGTTGCAAATAAGTTAAGAAGTAAACAGTTATCAGCGATTTAGTCCAAAATGCAGATGAAATCGATGTGAACTGCCCCCTCATTGGCTCGGCATCATCAGAGCAATGGCGCTCTGTTGCAGCGGATTTCGCGCGGATCACGGCAGAAAGATATTGACACGAGTCGATTACACTGAACCGGTAACCTCGCAAAAAAAGCCCTTAGTATCTGGGGTACCCAGACACAGAATCAGCAGAAAAAGTACACGAGGAGCCTTTAACTGGTCTCTCTTTTCAATTAAGGGGTGACGAGTCTGAGTTACGTCGTCGATGTAACGCCTTTTTTATGGAGCTGGTGTCCTTATTTTGTTTTGGTGAATCATCGGGAGATTTGGAAGAAAACGCTCTTTCGCACCTCATGCGCTATGTCATTGGTCGGCAGACTAGGGATTTCTCTCCTTTTCCTGACTTCGAAATAGACCCAACACCCGTGGTGCGTTCTTTTCTGCTTCAGCAGCTGCTACGCTCAAGGTAAATGGTCAATAATATGCTTTGTAATTGAAAAACTTTTGTTTTCCCCGGTTTGGTATCGCATAACTTGTCAATTAAGTTATTGGGTTGGGGAACCAAGTTGTGGGTCGACCGTGACCTGCGGGTACTTTTGGAAGTGTAGTATTCCCCGCGCTCATGTTTTACCCGCTGTTGCGGGGAATGTCTTGTGCTTGGGGAGAAGACAGCTTAACGTTGGAGAGTAACATAGTTTATTTTATCATTGTTTCGGCTCGCTGCTCAACAGGTTTGTTCTTGCCTCAGTTATTTACCTTTTTCGTTATCTCTTTGGTACTCTTAATGTTTTCTTTTCTGGGTTGGTTTATCTCGTGAAGTTTATGCGATTTTCTTTATGTCTGATGCATTGATTGAATTTCTGTTCCTAACTTAGGCAATCGTTTGTGAGAAAGCATATAGACATTTTCTTGCAAGAAGCTCAGAGCTTACAGCCAGAACCTCAGCACATAAATGAAGTTTGTTTTCTTTGTGTTCAGTGTATGGAGGTGAGTATATAAACAATTTTAATTTGTCTTTGGAGAAATAAAGCATTTTGCTAGTATAAATTCGAAGAAAGAATAATCTCAGTTTTATTCGCCGATTAGATTGCTGTACCTTATTCTGTCGGTTTGTTCAACCATAAGCTTTCATTAAGAATTCAAACTGAATAGCTTATTTCGTCTTTTACAAAAGTTAGTTAACAAAGTTGTTGTGATTTTCTTGCGTTCGATTTCAAAGGGAGCGGAATACCATTGTTTCCCTTTATTTATCTATTTTCAGGACAATCTGATAAGTCGATACCGAGATAAAGTCCTTGACTCGAAGTTGACCGTAAAACTGAAACACACTAAAAAGATTTGTGATGAAGTATTGGATGGCTTTGTGGCTGTTGCGTTCGCTGGAGATGAGTCTTTTGATATGAACGCCAGTGTACTGGAAAGTGTTGCCAAAGGTCGCTACGTGTTAACTGTGGTAGCAGATCTCCTTCACAAGTTCTTTATTGAAGGAGACTCCATCATTTCTTCTGACCTTGATGTTCAGCGGGAGTTCAAGCGTCTCCTGGAATCTGTCAAACGACTTTGTAGCGAAAGGGCCAGCACCACACCGCTACTGTTCCTTGTGAAGCAGCTTGCTAGATGGTATGGTTTTGATTGCGTCAGGACACTTGGACGATATCAGGAGCTGCAGTGGATTATTCCACCAGAGGCTCGACTGCAGGTGAGGCTCAGACAGTTGGCACAAGGAAGGAGCCTTAAGTAACGAATACGATGGCGGATTCTTTGCATGTGAATATCAGTACCCACGGAAACCAATTAAAACAACCTGATGGAGAGAAAACATTTATTTTCAGGACGGAGATGTTATCCAGGACAGGTTTGTTGTTCACGAGAAACAGTACCGTTGCATTCGCGAAGGACTGGCAAAAGGAGTCATCGGTGGGAACATTGAAGATATTGCTGTTGGCATTACGGTAAGAATCTTCCTCACGGGTAACTATAGTATTTTGTCAGTTATGGAAACGAGATGATATGTACTTATGTGTTATGAAGAGCGATACATATGATCAAGATGACACTGAAAGTCGTATTTGAAACTGTATCATTGTGGTGTAGTCAAACCCTCGACTTGTTTCGGAAACCGAAATCGTCTTTTTAGGGCATGCCTTTTTGGGGCACTTCGCTGTACTCCTGTTATCCATTTACATATCGACAAACTGTGAGGCTAAGGAAACAATGATCTTGACCTCGTTGATAATTAAATATATACCTGAGAGAGTAAATTAATGAGTTAATGAAACAATGAATGAAGATTTTTTTTACGCATGCGCTGTAACTCGAAGGCTAAAATTAACTAGAAGAGCGAGAAGCGAATTCTTGACTTAATGCCTCGGGCAGAAGTGGTGATAAAATGAACAACAACCTGATGCCCGTATTTATATTTCAGAATGCTTACCATTACAGGGCGCCTTGCTTTGTTTCAGTGAGGTAACGTTTTGTATGCATATTGCATCTGTTTGCAGGAGAGTGGAGTTGAGGGTGTCTACAAAGACGTCCTTCTCCTTTTAGCCTTATACCAAGAAGTAACGTTGTTGAATGCGTCTTCTCAACGCCAGAACGCTTCTGAGAAGGTAAGTGTCAAACGCTACAGGCTGTGTTTCGGGTTGGGCTTAGACGCCTGCGTAATCGATCATATAGCTCAACCAACATTGGCGTAAAGACCTAGTAGAGGATGTAGGAAACTTGTGGAATAAACCGCATAGACAAGGTAAGTCTCCTTTTCCCGGGTTTTCTTTTGAAAGAGCGGAGGTGCAATTTATCCAGCCAATAAAACGTAACTCTGCAGATTGCTAACTATTTTGTTTGCAGTCGAACTAGCCCTTCTTGTCCCCTTCAAGAGCTCAAGATTCGACTATCGTGCATTAAAACGAGACTGGAAGGGCTAATTAGAATGCAAACAAAAGGACATTGTCTCTTCATATTTTTAGGTCAAAGGAAAGCTTGCAGATTTTCTCCGAAATGGCGGAAATCTTTCCGCAACGGTGAGATGAATATAACTTTATTGAAACAGAGAATTGTCAGAGAAAGCAATAAACAGTTTGGCCATGCTCTATCTGTGTTGGTGAAAATTTTTGTGGCAACTAAAGCGTAGAGCTACACAATGACACAATAAAGCGTAGAGCGACACAATTTCTGATCTTTCAACAATTAAACTGAAATATCTTTCATAGAGGATAGAAGCCAAGTCGCAGTGCTGAAACCCACGACTCCCCTCCCCGAATCCTCCCGTGCCAAATGTTGCATGGGTGAGGTTTGATGACTCTCGTTAACTTGCTAGAGATTTAAGAGGCAATCTCAAATTTTCGTGGGAACACTTATCATAGTGATGGTCACTTACCTCCCAAGATCTTAGAATCCAGACCCCCCCCAAAAAAAAGAAAAAAAAAACTATAGCAAATTTACTTTCGCAAACGGAAACGGAAACGGGTCTTGACGGTGCGTGGCTAGTTCCCGGCTAGTTCCCCGTAAAATGAAGAATTAATGTCACGGGTATTTTCAGAAGTTGCTGAAATTGAAAACGCAGGTGATGTTAATACTTCATTTTACGGGAAAACATGCGATTACGTGTTTTTGACATATTGGGCAAAATTACTGAAGTCGTTTTGCTTGGACATTTCTTTCAGCCGCCCACTTTTCGAAAACGTTCTTCCATGATTTTCTTCAAGCTTTCATTTTGCCTGTTGTCATTCAGCTGTCTCGAAACGAGACGCCATTGGTACAAAGCAATTTTGACCAACAATTTCTCGATAGTGTGACGGGGTTGTTTCTGGGTAACACGAGGGCCAAATATATAGTAGTAATTTTGTCTTATTTGGAAACATAATTAAGGTAAAGGAGCCTTCTTCAAAATTCAGTAATTTTTCCCTGTGTATTATAGATATTACCTGGTAGTGACATTTCTTCTGTGTTTTATCTTTGTAGGCTCAACCTTTTGCCAGCCAATTTCTCCAAAACAGCCAAGGAGGTGACTTCAAGGACCTTAAAGTTTTTCCGGGAAAGAGTGCACAGGACCACACCCTGGCTGAAATAGTCATTCACGCTTCAGTAGCCTTACACTGTATTGGATTAGGATCTTTGGCCGAACCTCTCCATACGTTGATGACGGCCCCATCGTCAATGACGGTATTTACTCTCCTTCCGTGCTCACCGTAGATAGTTTCCCTGTATTTTTTCACTTTGATCTTTAGTTTCCTTTTGTCTGTCTTCTCCCGAAAGAAGAAAATGGTATTTAACGGCGAGGGCGTTAAATCAAGTGGTTTCATTTCCCTTCTTTTGAAAAGCTAGCCCAAATATCGATGCCATTAACTGGTTCTTTTCCGCTTTGCCAACGAGAGCGAAATAAATAAAAAATAAATCTTAATATGTATTATATTTATTATATATTTATACATATTGTGTATTATATATTATATATATAAACAAATAAATAATTATAATAACAACAGAAATAATAACAAATGACAGTAACAGTAACACTGAATAATAATTTCTTCAACATTTTTTGTTTATAGCTACTGGAAAGGAGCGGAATGGATAACTATAGCCCCCATTTGTTTTTCTTCTGTTTAGAATTCCTACCTGCCAACTATACCCGAGGACAATTTCCTGGACTGCATCGAGGTTATTACTGAGACAATGAAAGGAACTGGTTATGTGGGAGAGTGGTATGGTGAGTTATGGCCACCTTTGCCTTTGCTATGTCCCAGATGTATTTGCTAATTTTGTAGCTGCAGCCTGCGAACAAGCCTTCTGCGGGGTTGCAACATGTGAAACCAAACTGGTAACCATTTATCTGAATTCTTGTAAAAAATATCTGTTTCCGTTGAAACTTGGAGCTGTCTGTATAGCGGTCGGAAGCTCCGGCCACTAACTTGCGGTTATCAAATGAGATATGTGACCATGGCTGAATTCATTGGTAAAGTAAGATCGTACCGGTGAGTGCTGTCCTGAGAGGAATTGTGGTTGGAAACAGTGACTGTTGTTTCTATAACCGTAGTAGAAGTGACCATTAATGTAGCGTGCGTCGCTTGTTTTTAGTCCCATGGGCGAACTCAAATCTAAAGGACGCTTGTGCGAAGGTGAAGGCGGAACACCTAGCCGATCGTGTTTGACCACGGTAACATAAGAAGACTCGTGGATTCATTCACAATTCGGGGGGAATGCTACTGGTCGATAATTTTTATTGTGGGCTGGGTTTGGGGTCACATCTTAGGTTGGGATTGGGCTGGGTAGTTTGACCTTGTAGGGGGCCTTTGTCCTATTGTCTCTCAGCTTTTTGGCAAATCTGTAAATAGATGAATAAATCCATTGAACTTACGCAATCTTATCGACTCTCCTGAGTCGAGATGTTGTTCGAAACATGGTTAGCGCTAACCCCGTGTTAAGTACGATTAAAACCTATAGCTTGTCATGGTATGTATTTAACCCCGCTTCAAACAACTTGGTCCTAAGTTCTAGGTACGTTATGTTAAGTACTACTTCGTATCAAAGCGAAAGATGACTAGTATTTGCCGTTTGGCATCTACGTACTTTACACAAAATGTACCCCTGGAACCGAATATTTCCATCTCCTAGTGTATCGGATTTAACAAGTTAAGTACTATTTCGTCTCTCCTTTTTAGAATGTGGCAATTGCAAGCACCCGTATTTTATTGGCGAGGTAAGTCGTCTTTTCTTCATTCTCTTCTTTTGGTTTACTCGGCACTTATCGAAAAATTGTGGACTCGTTACCCCATCTTCCAACCAGTGAGGATCGCAGCCAGGGATTGGGCAGGCTTACGGAACTATTGTAGGTGGTTTGTTCTATGATTTTTGAAAGGGGGATATGCAGTTTCGTCGATGCGCCGTGTTTGCTTAAGTTTGCGCGAAAGTCGGGAAAATTAGCTCGACATTCAATAGGCGTACTGCTTTTTGGGATTCCACCTGAAATATGCCGGGTGCCGTTAGTGGAACCGGAACGTAGGAAAATTTCGTACTTATTGTCTTTTCTCCTATTTTCAGTAATTGAACAAAATGAGATGTGCGCTGTGACAACAGGCCCTAACCCAGTTTTCTAAGCAAACCTTGTTCTTGTGTTGTCGTGTTTTACCAACAGTGTTCAGTGCCAATGGAGAAAAGTCAATGTCCAGACTGTGGAAAAGTTCTGGGAGGAGAACAACACAGATTTCTTGGAGAACGCGTCGTTGCAAACAGGTAACCGTCTCAATTTCTTGACTTGAAATGCTCCGATTAAGCAATGAAACACTTGAGTGTTATACACAAATACTTTTTGTATGAAAGAGAGCAAAGTTTTTCTCCACTGGTTTGTTTGATTACAATTTTAATAATCTACAACTTGTTTGTGTATAAGTACGTAAAGAAGGATTGGCAGCCGGTGATGCTGTTAATGAGGACCAAAACTAGTTTTGTAAGTTTTAGGGTCGTTAATAAGGTAAGTGCTATGGTAATAAGGGGTGTCCATTAAAACTGTGAGGAATTGCTTCCCCTTGACTTTCAATGCTAACATTTTCTAGGGAAGACAGAACAAAGACTGGTCACGCGCTCGATGAGCCAGGATCGAGATCCACTGTAGCTGAACCGCAAAGAGACTTGTCACCAATTGTATGCAGCCTTCTGCGAGTTGTTATGCACGCGGCCATGGTGATGGGAGCGTGCAAAAATGCACAGGTACCGTCAATTGAGCAGTTCAGCTACTTCCAGTAGTTTGTCTTTTTCTCGGAGAAAGTCCTATAAAGACTTAATTTACAGATCGCATGCTTGTGCGGCACGGGTAGATTAAAAAAACAGTGAGGTTTAATGTAAGCACTAAAATAGTGAGCTAGAGCGGTTTTCAAATGACTGTCGAAAGTAATTACGCGATTGCGATTGCTACGCTTAGTGATTGGCTTAAAAATCTTGGGCCAGTTTTTCAACCAATGAAAAGCAAAACCAATCGCACCTCGTACGCATGATTTATCCCTTGCTTTGAGCAAGTTACATGGAATTGCTACGAATTTCGATTGGCTAATGGAGCGGTTTTCCACCTGCTGTGATTGGTCAGAGAAATTAGTTTGGTATTGATTTTTCGACAGTCAATTGAAAACCGCTGTAAGAACCCTATTTGCAGAACACTTGATTGTACGGCACGTGTAAATAAAAAAACAGCGAGGTTTAATGTCAGCACTAAAATAGTGAGCTAAAGTATCCCAAATATTAAAAGGCGGGAAAAAAAAAGAACCGTACTAATGTCCTCTTTATTATGGAAGGCCACTGCTCAATTGGTTACACCTCCATGTGACCCACGCCGTGTAGCGGAATTTCTGTGGCTACATCTCCAGAGGGATTTGGATGTTCTTGGAAGAGCGTTAGGACGCAGTGTTGATGATGCAGCTTTGACAGTTCATCTTGTATTGCACCGAATGATCTCACTCAATGGAGGGCAAACCGGTCAGTAAAGCCTGTTTTTTTTTCTAAGGCACATGCATAAGCATAAGCACAAACATGAACGTTTGGCTGCAAGTGAGAACGCCAATGAGATAAACATAGGAAAAAGTATAACGAGAAAGAACAAGCTCTTTCTTCTTGAGCTCATGCTTATGTTTTTTTCACCAGTGAGAGAAGGAGCGACCGTCGATCCATGAGCATAAGCCTCCTCTTGATGTTCAACATTGTTGGGAGCTATTAATTACTTCAGCAAATGGTTCCCTGCCTGTGCGTATGCCCTTGTTGCGGATCTGTGTTGCGCTGCCGCTTGTAACAAAATTCGTCCCGGTAGCTGATGTTCGTCTTGTACTCTGCATGAGGTTTCTCTATGTAGCGATGAATTGAAGTAACTTTTGCGTGGCCAAGTGGTTAAAACTCCATTGTAAGTCAGGCGGCAGCGTGGCCAAGTGGTTAGAGTGCTGGACTTGAAATCCGCAGCTCCCAGGTTCAGGTCGCGCTCTCGCCACTAGCTGGTCAGTAGTCCCTTGTTCAAAATTCGCAATTTTCGCTTTTGACGCATATTACATTAATGTATGTATAAAATTTGATGATTTTTTCCTAACAGCGAGAAAAAGAAAAATCCTATCCATGTGCCAATTTAAAAATAAATTCACCGTCTGGAACGCGCCCAATATGCGTCTTAAGATCACTCAAAAATCTTCGTTTTTCGTGACGTCATCAAAACAGAAAATCTTCAAGTTAAGGTACTGCGCTCGCGTTCGTACCCATGCGTTCGTACCCATGCTTACTGTATACACTGTATATAATGTGATGTATATATGAAATATTTCATATGTGAACTGCGGTTGTAGATGAAAGTGAAGAATGATCATCGCAGTTAATTTTTTTTTTTTTTTTGAAAATTAACTGCGATGATCATTCTTCACTTTCACACTGTATATACTTTACTGTATATAAAACAAGACTCCTGGAGGCGTTCACGTGGGATGCTTTGATCGACAAATGGCTGTCAACAGTTAGGGTCGGTTAT
Source organism: Astreopora myriophthalma (assembly GCA_014634185.1). Classification (NCBI taxonomy): domain Eukaryota; kingdom Metazoa; phylum Cnidaria; class Anthozoa; order Scleractinia; family Acroporidae; genus Astreopora; species Astreopora myriophthalma. Next base: position 12,272 of record BLFK01001137.1, on the reverse strand, counting down.
TTAGACAGAGTTTAGCCGGCGCTTAACAAAACCGCGTTCCAAGTCACTTTTACTTTCCCAAACACTAGTATATTTTGGCTGTTCATTGTCAAAAACAGTTTCGAGAAGGCAAGAGCAGAGGAGAAAAGCATATATATTCTTAACGCAGCTCACTTGTAGAAAGGTCTGGAGGTAACATGATTGTCGTAAACCGCGGTCTAACTTACCCTTCGCTTAAATAACCGGCCCTTAGTGTTTTTACGAACAAATAAACTTGAATAGAAATGTTGATGTCAACATTCAGTACAGCATCAACAAACGGTGTTGCCGGCGGTGTTGCTTGTACTATTTCGCAAACAAGACGAAAAAAAAACAACAACAACAAGAAGTCAACAACACGGATATTATGTATGGTCACCCATCCAAGAAGTAACCCCAGCCAACGGGGCTTAACTTCAGTGATGAGCACAAGCACTTGGCTAATTACGGTATGAAACCACGATGATAAAAAACGGAACGCGACCGATTTTTTTTTATACGTGGTATGCCTGTGGCACCCCACGTAATTGTTATCACAATTTTTTTATTTAACTTTGTCACGCTTTGTAAATCGCTAAGTGGTTGCCTCTTTTCCTGTTTGGATTTTTGAACCGTGTTATGTCTAGTATTTGGAAGGTGCACCTCCACAGTAAACCAGCATCATTTATTTTTTCTTTTTTACATTTGAAGAGGAAAAATACAAACTGTCGTGTGCTGCATTTATTCTGAAATGTTGTTTTCAATCGGTAACTGCCGTTATATTCAAGCTCTCTGTTTGGTTCTGTCCGGTTTTTATTCTGTATCCCCCTTTGCCTTGCAGCAAACGCTCACGACATGCGTCTTAAAACCAGAGAGAGCCGACGAGAGTGGGAGAAGGATTTCTCTTCTGTTGTTATTGTTCCTGTCATTAGGGTAAGTAGTTGTAAAAGAACATTGTTTTGAAAAAGAGCTTTAGCTATAGAGGTGCAACTCTCTGGAATAGCCTACCCTGTGATCTTAGACGAGAAAGATCCTTTAATCGACTATTTAAACAATTGCTAAATCATCATATAATTTAAGTTAGATACACGGCATTCATGGAAAACAGGTCTAGTTGTAGTATAATTTAGGAGCAGTGCTAGTACTTTAAGGTATTCCTTGCATGCACGTAAATTTATATCAGTATGTATATATATATAAGTGTATGCTTAAGAGAAGTATAATATTTTTTATCTCAGGGACCTGATTGAATATAGATTGTTATTGTACTGACCTGATTGAATTTTTCCGTCTTTAAAGAAAGAATTGATGAGTTATACTAATAACTGTTTTCAGTTTTGTATATGCATGTAGGCTTGTTTAACCATTTTTGTCATGTATCGTTAACATACCTGTCAGCAACTTGACCAGGATTTAAAGAGGGTTTCAAAACTATTGATGGAAGACGAGCGATTTGGTACGACACTTTTTTGTTCACTTTATTGATTGTGAATTTTTATGGGTAATACAGTTGGACTTCGTTGCACACAACCTAGTAATCGGAAGGCCATAGGTTTTCCGAGTCACCATCGATTAATAAAAAGTTCACCATCTCCTTTACTTAAATTGCGAGACAAGCTACCTGTCTTTTTTTAAATCTCCCTTACTTCTCTGTCCATGGCACGATAAAATTGAAGTATTTTTCAGTTGGCTGAGCCTCGTCCACTCAAGATCGTTTTGTTTTATATATTCGTAACAAAACTGATTTTCTTTTTGCTTTCTCCGTTGCGGCATCCGAGCGCTTAATTTGTAGCTCCCTACCATTCTTTTCATCGAAGTGCTCTATTGGAATATAAGTAACAGCAGGAGCCCATAACCCGGAGCGTACAACTCCCATACTAGGTCACGGCATTTTTACAGACCAAGCTATTTATAGACATGTTTTTCCCGTGGAAAGTTCAGTTCCTGTCCGCACGCGTCCAAGCAGCTAATTATGCAAGGCTTATGATTGGCTAGCAACTCTCCTGTGGGACACCAAGGCTCCGGTGGGAAAGTGAATTCACGGGAAAATCAATCTAAAAATAGCCTAGTCTGTGAAAACGCCGTGACACAAGTATATTGAAGTTGTACGCTCCGGGTTATGGGCTCCTGGTAACAAATATATGCTTGCCTGCTTCACAGGACCGTAGATTAGGCATTGGACTGTTTTATTGATTGTGTAATTTAACACAAGGCATCTATATATCGTTCTGTTTTCACATTTATACACCGCACAGGAAGTGATCCTTTAGTGCGA
>BLFK01001137.1:0-5000 GCA_014634185.1 Astreopora myriophthalma | reverse complement strand
CTGCTTTCTTCCTTGGGCGCTGTTTAGTACCTGCGTTTTCACATTCAGTGGAGTGATTCATTGATTGATCTTTCTGTTAGTCGATCAGTCGCTGTCCTGTAGAAAACAATAGGCTTATGTTAGTTTTTATTTTATTTTATTTCAGAAGGTATATGATTTTTTACTGAGATTCAGTTAAAGCATTAACGGTATTGAGTTCTCCGGCAGATAGCTATGCAAGTTTTGTGGTTAAAAGTGTTAACGGTCCTCTCGGTGCTTTTCACTGATCGATTCGTTGCGGAAATGTTTGATTTACAGGAGGCTATTTCTCGAGCCATCGAAGGCCAGATTATCTCCGATCTCCGCTCCTCTTTGTCAGATGTTTGTGATGTTCTGTCGTCACTTGATATTGCCATTGGTTTTCTTTCCTCCTCTGGAGGACAAAACGCGATGCGTTTGAAAGTCTACTTACACGAGGTGCTCAAACTCCAAAGGGATCGTGGCCTTAAGAGTCCAACTGTAAGTGCAGAGCTCGTACCTTGCCTTGTTGTATTAAACAATATAAGCGTCTTTGTAGATGGTAAAGATTGGAATCTACCCAAAGGAATAGTATTGAGAGAAACCTGTGGGAAAAACACTATTTACACTACAAATTTTTTTTTTCAAAAAATGTAACGGGCCTCGCCACTGTCAACAAATTCCATAGTACTTCCTTCATAACAGGAAAGACTTTGTTTTTATGAAAAGATGAAGTGCCCCATCGCCGTTTTTCGGATTAAGGTTTGTAATTACAGTATGTGGCCCCCGGTCCGGCGCTCTTGAAAAGATATTATTAAATTTTATTACACCCTAAAGGTCGGTGAAAAATTATTATATCTACTCATTAGCATTCCATGATTTGACTGAACTTAGACGTTCTTTTATCTGAAGAAAGCGCAAAGTTCAAGTTTCTCGAGGGGTATTAAAAATTCATATTATTTTTCAAAACCGCTTCGCGTTTTGCGGCTCCGTAAATAGCATTGTGACATTATTTATTAAGCTCGCAAATAATTTGATGAAAAAAATGCTTCACCTTAACTTTGTTTTCAGGTAAACTAAAGCAGACATAATGATCTTCTTTCCGTGTAATCGTCTCGTTGGCTAAGAACGTATTAAAGAGAACAGAAAAGAAAACAAGCAACTAAACAAACAAACAAACAAACCGGACACTTTTTTTCGCACGCGTGAAGGAATTGACCTCCTTAATTTTAGTCTATATGTTTGAGCCATTTTCCTTCTTGAGCTAATTTAAACACGATTTCAACTTCATTTTCGCAATCACAGTGAATTTTGCATACACGTTGTTGGGAGGGCATGTCATTGGAGACCAGGCGGTTTTTAATGTCGTGTCTCTTACTACGCTTTCCGTGGATATTACAAACTATAGATGTATCAACATATCAACGTATCAATATTTAAAGAGGAAAGAATTTTAGCTCTATTTCAACGGAGCGAGTGCAGGGGTGAGGGAACTCGGCTCGCCTCCCACCAATGTGGCCCTGGTTAGAGTCTGGGGCTCGGTGTCATGTGTGGGTTGGGTTTGCTGCTGAGTCTCTGCTCTGCTCCGAGAGCTTTTTCACCGGTTACTCTGGTTTCCGCCTCTTCTCAAAAACCGACGTTTTCAAATTCCAGTTGCATGGTTCTGGATTCAGTGGACGAATAGGCCCTCTGTGGAGGTGCAACTGCTAATTTCAGTGATTATGCCATTGCTGATTTGAACCATTTCATATTTGTCCATGACGTGTGCTGAACCAGTCGCCTTACTGCCGGCCGGTGAGCTCCAAGAAGGTTAACAAATTCTCGTATTTCGCGCGAAGTGTTCAACCAATAAAGTTTGTACAGTCAGAACAGCTTATGAACGATTAAAACTGCACCTTCTCTTCGAAATATTTCAGCTCAATAAGCTTCGATTCGGGTAAGGTATACACGCGATTGCAGTTTTTTGTGACCGGACCAGGAGCCACATATATTTTAAGTACTGTAGAATGACACTGTGGAACCGAAACAGGCTATTATTATTTTTACTATCTTTTGTGTAGGCAGAGCAGCACTGCAACTTGTCCCACGTCTTGGCGTTGTGGAGGCTTATGGCGCTTGAGAAAGCAAAAATAAAGTCAAGAAACAAACAGGTCTGATTTTTATTACCAGTAATTAACAATCCAGGGAAATAAAGCTGTAACTAGTAGGTCTGTGGGTAAATTGAATATGGTACATTTGACTGGTTTGTTGTTTACGATAGTACTTTCCCATGCAAGCGGTTGAGGGAGCCTGTTTCATGTTTTTCTGTTCCTTTTAGAGCAGTTATTCACCGGCTGGTCTCACATTCAGTAGTGATATTACTGAAGCTAATCGCAGTATAGTCCGGTTGTTGCTCTTGTGGAAGAAGCATGATCATATACGAAGCTTATTAGGTGTCATAACACTACACTGGCAGTTTTGACTTTCTCTTCACATTTTTCCGGTCTTCTGAAAAATTTGTCGACTTTTCCCCTGCGTTCTAAGGTATTCCCCTACTTTTTTCTCGACTTTTCCCATGCGTCTTAAGGTATTCCCCGACTTCTTTCTCGACCTTTTCATTGCGTTCTGAGGTTTTTCCCGACGTTCGTCGTAGGTACCGGCGTGATGTATGGGGAATTATATTTTACCGGACACATATTGTACTGAACACAGCACATGACAAATCATACTCACAACCCACTTGAAGTCATACCCGAGTGCCATGCGGTGTATTTTCGTTTGCGTGACCCTTGCCTTCATGTCGTTATTGTAATATGTTGGGTACCCTATGGTACATATTATGTCAGTACCCAGAGTGCAGTGCTGAAATAAAGTTGTGTTGGAGCTGCCATGTTGTACGTGTGACCTCGTGGTTCATATGAAACCGATTTAATGTGCAAAATATTACAGTTATGTGGCAATTGTGAGCCAGGCTTAACTATGCTTTGTTTTATTATTCGGCACTGACTATCGTTATAGGGCACTGATTCATTATTGAGCAGATAAATGGGATGTATAATTCATGCTAGTATGCCATGTAGTTGCTTTGTCCATATGCTGCGTTAGCACTTGGGTCCACATGTTGGGGATAGCTGGTATGCTCCCTCATCCCTATTCATGGTTGGTGTGTTCACTCTGATATGTATGTTTTCCTTGATCCATCTTTTGAACTTGCCACTCTCTTGATGTGCTATTTCACGTTCATCCGAATCCATGATATGATTGTTCTAGCACACGTGATCTGTTATGGCCGATTTGTGATACTCGCTATGAACTGGTTTCCTGGTTGTGGATCTTGATTCTTATTCCTGTTCACGGCGTGTGCGTATAGAAGAAGAATTAAAGATTCTTTTAGCAGTAAGGTTTCATACAAATTCTCTAAAAAGGATAGCTGAATGGTAGCTTAACGGTGAAGTTAATGAAAGCACCACATACGCCCTCTTTCAGGAGCCTTTTGAGGAAATGTCTGACGTTTTCAAGGTAAAATTGAGCTCCAGCCTCCTTGCACATCTCAATCGTGTTCTTCGGAAAATGGATATGGAACGATTTTTACCCCACCTGCTGGAAATGATTCTGCTGAAAGTGAAGCACGCTGAGGAGAATGTTGCTGGCATGAGGTGAGTGGTAGGATTTCCTCGGAGCCCCTTTAATTAGTGGAGAATCTGGGGGAGGGGACACCATCACTGCGCACACTACTTTCATTACCAGGCAGCTTTACTTCTGCTGCTTCACGCTCAATATGTACTACATACCGCTGAGGTTGGTTTATTAGCTAGCTTGAGGGAACGTTTTAGACATTGCTTTCCATCGTGCCTGTGTTTGTAATAGGCCATTTCCGAATTCACGTCAGCCTCTTTCTCAAAGCGAGTCTAAGTGCTAAGTCTATTATGAGAATTTCTTTTTATTCACATTCAAAGTAAAACTTGTTATCGACAGAAAACTTTCGCACTTGGACTCGCTTTGAAAGAGGCTAGCGTGGACATGGAAATGGCCTGTTGTTGGCCCTTCTTACTGGGTGGGTTCGTACTCTTGTTCGGTTGTATTTCTTTCTTGAACCTGCACAAGTTCGTGAAAGTCTCAAAGAAATCTTGTGCTTTCCTCTAGCTGTAAATCTCCTCGTATTTTCATTAGTATAATAATCAGTCTAATATCCTCGCACGTTACTGAGCTTTGTTGCTTCATTTTTTTGTATGGAAATTGGAAATGTATTAATGCTATTTTCTTCAGTTATTCGCTAGATTCGAGGATGGGCATTTTACTATTGCTAATGTTTTAATTGCCAATCATCCTATCATCCTCGAACCTGATTAAAGGCTAATAAGTAGTTACATTAATTCTTTGCAGTTTTGGAGAATATTTTGACCTGTACCTGGCAGAGAAAAATGAATCAGAAATCCCAGGAATTGAGAATATTCCAGATGAAGTTCACATGGAACATCTACAGGCTGTTTGGAACTCCGCCGTTCAACTTTGTGATGACTTCCGCGGCGGGAGCCAGTCAGCCGCCGCTTGAACTGATTGTATCCGCTTGTTCTATAATCAGTAGTTCTCAGTAGTACATACAAGACCTCTGTTTTTCTTGCAGTCCAACTTCCCTTGTTACATTACTGGACAGCCCAACAATAGCTTGAAACGACTTTCTTATGCTTTATATTTTACATTTTTTTAGTCTTAGTGTATGAACTGTAATTGTGATTGTGAAATCTTCGTATCACTTTAAATTTCTGCTGACCATAAATAGAATAAAATGAAACAAAAAACCGAGTATAGGTCAGAAACCAAACTTTGCAACGTTTGGTATTGACTTTGTTACACTTTTCTTTTGTCACTGTTTTCAAACTTACACAAGTTGCAGCAAGCATCTTAGTAATATTCCAGATTGTTTTTAAAAGTCTCAGTTGCACATGGAGTTCATGTTAGTTTGGCTTTGAAGTTTTGAAACTGTATACTGAGATGATTTGCTCAGTGAATGCCTTTGCTTAGTT
>BLFK01001136.1:189734-200357 GCA_014634185.1 Astreopora myriophthalma | reverse complement strand
TAACTACAACCTCACCACTCTGTTGGCTGACAACAATTGCATTTTCGTTGACTCTGTATAACAGACCACTATATCCATGAGTTGGCTTCCAGATGCTTCGATAGCTTGTAGCACTATCCTGTACTTCATCATCAGGCACACTACACAGGTTTGCAATTTCATGTTGTAGGTGATTGGACAGTACATAAGGGTTTGGAGCACCAACTAATACACCTATGGCATCCCCTCGATTGCGAACAACCAGACTTGCTTTATACAGCTTCTTTGCTTGATCAATGGACTTTGCCCACAGCTGAAATATAAGAATAGCTGTCAAATACATACATGTACAAACACTGTCCAACTGTTACTTAGAAATTATTAACGTAATGTCGAGTTCTGCATGAGAAATAAAAAAGGACACCTAATAATTAAGCGTCGTGCATCATTAAGGAAAATATGGGTTTTATAATGATTATCCAGTGAATTACCAAAAATCAGCATAATACACAGTAAATAAATACTCATTTTCTTTATCTGTTGAATGCAAATGGCTTTACGTATTAATTCCTCTAGTTTCAACAAATGACTGAATAATGACTTTGCCCTCAATGCTGTCACCTACAGCTGTACATGTATAGTAAAGATACAGGTGTATATGCCTACCAACTCTTCATCTACACAATGTGGATCATATCTCTGACCGTCTTGCTCCTTCCTCATCTTGATGAATTCACGTCTAGATTCTGATGATGCAAAAGTGCACTCTATGTTTTTACAATTGCTGGACTGTCTCACATATCTTCTCACTGCTCTCTCCTTAGTCCAGCAAGAATAGTTGTCAAGTCCACTGAACATTCTAATATCATCCTTGAAATGAAGAAGGTTGTGAACAATCATGACACATGCAGTTGGACCTCTCCTTTCTTCCAAAAGAACAGCATATCGCAATGCCATTTCATGAAACGTTTGCGTGTCTTCCTCACTCCATCCATTTCTGGCATGGTTCTGTATGAATTCTTCCAAGCGAGCAAGACAAGACCATTCTTCCTTTTCCCTTGCAGGTAGAAGTCCTTGAAACACCACTTCTGATGCAGGAAAAGCAAACTTTGAGAATTCTTCAGCTACAACGGTTAAAAGAAGTACATGTACAGTCACAACACCAAATGATTATGGACAATTCAATTCCACACATGATTTCAGAGGGTCAAACATAAATGTATGATCCACGTTTTGCATTGACTAGAAATAATGTACCTGTATCTGAAACGTCCACTACGTAAATAAATACCTCTTACTGACTGAGTGTACTGTAAGTTACGGACCAGGTTTTTTCCCGTTCACTTATGGCCCAGGCAGGAAGCGCATGCGCCATAAATAAACAGGTGGAAATGAGGAGCTGTAACTTACAGTACAAACCGAGAAAACGAGGTTAGTAATACATTTTTTTATATCTGTGAGGTTAATTGGGTGCATGGGAAAGGGAACTTTGAAATTTAGTTGGCCGTACAGTAGAATACAGCCCGCAAAATTGACCAATCACAGTGCCCGTACTAACTGAGAGATATAATAATAAACTAATAAAATTGCACCTTTCCAGTGTCCTATTGTCTTGGTTAACTTCTTGGGGTACCTAGATGACTTCAACTCTGAAAGGCAATTGAAAATAAACAAGAGGCTACAGTTACAGCTCTAAAGACTAAACTCAGCCCCTTTTTCTTGTACCAATAACAGTGCCACTAAAAAGTTACCTGTAACTCAAATGTAGCTGCATAGGTACTGTACATAATGTTAACTTGGGCTATGAGTAAACACTCACTCTGAAAAGCAACAATTGTTAAAGTTTGAGAGAAACTTACCACTTGGCCATGGTATGTTGTCAAGACGGCTGTCTACTATTGACCAGTCAATACCATTAGTATCATCATTGATTAAATCCAGAAGAGCATTTTTCACAAGATTTAGTGAGATGGTATGCATTTCATCATATACAGTGCTTTTGTCATAGAGGAAACCATACAGTGGATAGAGCCTGTGTAAGATTGATAGACCCGTATAACCAGTATCTCTTGACATCCTTTGCCTGACTGTAGACCTTTCCTCCTCATCAATGTCACGTATTTGGTCAAGTTTGTCAATAACATTCTTCTCGTTTGCTGGGAATCTACCCTGTTTACGGAAATCTGTGTAGTAGTAGTGACAGCTCTCTGGGACATAAACACCTGTAAAAGAAAGATGTACCTAGATATAGTAATTTCATTATATTTACTTTACACTTATCCCGCAAAAAAATTAACCACTTGAAAATAAAGATACAGTAGTCCCATTCAATGATAACTTTGTTTTTCAGTTATCATGATTGCAAAAGTCAAAGCTTTTTTGTTTGCTAGAAAAGAAGCACGTCAGCATGGAATCTACTAGTGACTGCAGCTGTATCCATTTTCTGCTCTTAGTATTATTATTATATCTCTCAGTTAGTACGTGCATTGTCATTGGTCAATTTTGCGGGCCATGTTCTACTGTACGGCCCGCTAAATTTAAAAGTTCCCTTTCCCACGTGCCCAATTAACCTCACAGATATAAAAAAAATATCTTACTGACCTTGTTTTCTCTGTCCGTACTGTAAGTTATGGATCCTCGTTTTTTCCTGTTCATTTATGGCCTGCGCACTTCGCGCTTGGGCGATAAATGAACAGGAAAACTTGGTCCGTAATTTACGGTACAGACCTCGAACTCGGTTAGTAAGAGGTATATATTACCACAGATTTGACACAATACTATTTTATGACTGAAGTCTTATTCTTACTTGCAACGTGACATCGTCGACAACCACACTTTCCCATTTTGACAAATTTCCCAACTTCGCATAGCCCATTGTGGTCTCCAGACCAGCACAATATAAGATGCCTGATGAGTGCTGGCCCTTCTGGTTTGTCACAAACAGCAGTATGGCAGTTAACTTGTATCCCTGGAAATACAGCAATATCCTACATTTACACACTCCGTCAGGAAGAGCTACATGATCATTAACTGTAACTTACTCAAACTATCTTCACTCCACCGCAACTAAAAACATTCAAGCATTCAGTGAGGGCTATACTACATTCAGCTATATGTAAAAGTGTATATGTTGCAGGTAAAAATTAAATTCAAGCAAAAATTTTTAGCCTAGGTTGACTAAATCCCTTTGTCTCCTAAGCCAAATTATTCAAAACTAGGGTTTATAGGAGACAAAGAAAATTGGTTTTCAACCTAGGCTAAAAAGTTATAACCTGAATTTAATTTTTAACTGCAACATATAATTTAAATAAATTATGTCAGTGCAGAAAGGTCAAAAGTTTACAAGGCAGTACTATTAGTCCTGTCAGAACTGAACTGTTACACAAAATAAAAATATTAATGTAGAACTGCAAATAAAGCTGCCAATTACCATCAATGAATCCATCTTCAATGTCTGTCATCAGTGGGTCAAGAAATGGATCGAGAGACAAGGGACGCTTCTTTGGAAGAAGATAGGAGGGTACAAACCCAACTACATACACTTCATCTGTACTGCATCTCTGTTCTTTGGACATGGTTGCAATAGTAATTTCAATTGCCCCTAAACAGAAGAAAACAAAAAGGCATACTTAGAAATATATAAAGTCAAAAGCTGTGAAGCATTCATTCGTCCATTAACCAATACAGTCAGTGATTCAGAAATAATAAATAATAATGTCTAACAAATATTGTTCTAAGTTACTGTTAGAATAATTAACATGTAGTAGAACCTACCTGACCCACGCGACATGGAAGAAAATGGTTGCCATCCATCCCAGTGGGCTAACAATTTAAATAACAAAATATATTGCTCTTAAATTTCTGATGTTTGCAATATTTATTAACTAAAAAAGGTTAGGGGAATGTACAATGTACATCTTGTGAGTTGTAGACTCCATCTGATTGAAAATACTGTATCTTGTCAAAAAAAAAAAATATGACCAACCGAATTGTTCTCAATTAAAGACAAATTCCATGTGTTCTCAGATCATATTGTGAGTCACAGTATTTCTATTTTCCTACGAAGTTTATGGGAATTTTCAAAACATGTTATAGTAAATATCAATAAACAATTTTTTTAAAAATAATCTTTAATTGTTGCAGAAAAAAAATAAAATAAAATAAAATAAACAAAAAATTAAGAAGGTAGCCAGCACTGTCTTCCCAAAATTCAGCTAATAATTCTATTGAGTGATATCATAGATACATTCTCAATTCTTTTTCATAATATGCATACCATCGTAAGCTAGGTTTCGTGGGTCACCTCTCGTTTTCTTTGGAATGTGATCAAAGACATTATAGCATCTAGGGCATTCAACTTCTCGTGTTTCACCATGGCCAACACCTTTATGTGGAGAACTGTTTAACAGCTCAGGTGAGAGAACAGCTTTGCAACCAGGTGCTGGGCATCTAGCTGGCAGCATCCATTCTTTATCAGGATCCCAAAAGTAAGACAATTTTGCAAACTCTGTACCATCCCAAAATTCCTTCTTTAAAGGCCACCCCCAGTCCTCTTGCCTTTCACGAGGCAACCAATGTTCTTTCTCTTCCCAATGTGCGGTGATCTTGTTACACATTTCTTCAGAGGAAAACCACCTTTTCACTTTGTCTTGAACACTAAGATAATAATAAGGAATTGTTCCTCGTTTGCCGCAGTGAGGACAAACACCTGTTCTGGACTCTAGTAGTGCATACAAAGAGGGATGACTAGAATCCAAACAGATGTAATATAACTTGGGCATCTGAAAACCAATATCACCTAGTAGGGTTTGGACATCTTCCCATGATGAAGGCCACAGGCTCTGAGCTTCTTCATTGTTCTGACAGTGCAAGTTAGCCCCCCATTTTAGAAGATCTTCAAATGTCTTAATTGAAAACCCAACAGTTCCTTTTATTTCTACCAGTCTTAAGACCGCTTCCCTGACAAAATCTATCATACCATTTTCTTGTTCTTCGGCTCTGTCAGAAATGGTCTCCGGGTCACTCTCTGATCCCTCGTCTGCAAATGACTCGCTATTAACGACATCACCTGAATGCGAACTGCCAGTGTCCGAGACCACTGACTCGTCCGTTTCATCACCTTCCCTTGAAGCAGCAGCCAACAGCAAAGGAGAGGACGAATGATCGAATTCAGTGTAACTGTGCGAAACGTTAACGTGAAAGCAGTCATTGGAAACAGAAGTCTCTGAAGAAGATGTGATTTCTTCGTTGGAAGAAGGTTGAATCGAGGTAGCTGCGATGTCCAGTTCTGCACCATCTGGATCATCCGCATTTGCATCAGAATACCTGAGCCGTTTTCGCGTATGACGCCATGCAACCATTGGGTAAACTGCTCGATCTTCGCACTTCTCACAAGGGCAATGAACATGTCCTTGACCTTGCGACCTAAAGTACCTCGCTTCTGGGGTATCCGAACATCTGCAAATACTACAAGCAGTGCGCTTTTTCATACTTTCTCCGAAACAATCTTCAATGTCGAGAACCATCTGGGGACAAAACTCGTACCAGTTCTTCTCTATGCGCTGGGGAAATGCGCAATAGTTTCACGCCCTATTTTTCGCGCCTTCATTGTTCATCCAACTTGTTCGTGTGGGCAAGGAAAATGGCTTCCGAAGCTCTAGTTCTCGCTTCTAGCTCTTCTTGCAGTGAATTGGAAGCCGGTAATGATGCGCTGGACATGTGGAAGACGAAAGATGTTAAATGTGAGTTTTGTTAGAAGTCAGAATGAGCAATACGTCGCATTACTCGGTTGCTGAATGACCTGCATTGCCATGCACAGTTTTTAATAATTTGCACAAGCTAACTTTCCAATTCAAGCCCGTTTTGCTCTCACAAATGTAACCTGGTAGTTTCTACATCTTATAATCTTAGGCTGGACTGTGGAGGACGTGAAGAACTGGCTCACTTTCCAGAGATTTAAAGAGGAAGCTGCCCTTTTTTCAAGTAAGCTAAAACTACGTGCAGTTAGTGCAGTATTTAAGCCAGCTTAGTTAAGCTTAAGCTTAAGTCTTCATAAGCTTACATGTATCAGAAGCGTTACATAAAACTTCGCAATTCCTGATATCGATTTCAATTCCTGATATATCCTACTGGATATTATATTCCCAAGAATAAATAAATAAATAAATATTTTTGTCATAGCCTGCGAACTCGCAGGCTAAATAATTAAGTCAAGAATTAATTATATTTGTGACCATTTGTTGCTAAGTTTCCTTTCCGTAAAGTTGTACGTGTGGAAACAATTTTTTGAACAGATATTCTGGCAGGCAGTATTCATCACCATTTTCTCTGGATTGTTTGGGAAGCTAATTTGATTTACAATATATTTCGAAGAATTTTTTGAACTATACAAATTGTAAGAATCACGAGCATTTTACTGCCAACATTTGAGGGTAGCCTAGAGCCACAATTACCTTTTGCATGGGTGCTAAAGCATTTGAGATCAATGCATGGATGTTTTCTAGATGCTAGCACATCGTACAGCCACATAGCTAGAATTTCTTCAGAAACAATTTTCCTTTTGTCTTTTAAATTCATGACTTTTCCACGAAATGGTGAATTAAAAAAAAAAAACTACTCCAAGGTTTGCTAAGGTTTCCATACTTTCATTCCATTTTTTATATAACAGAAGAGGAGATTAGTGGAGAAGCATTGTTGGCAATTGAAAAAAATGATATCAAGGAAATTGGTGTAGAGCCGATGGGCCGACGTATTCAGCTTATGGCAAAAATAAAAGAGATAATTAACACACAAGAAAAGGAACGTGTGAACCCTACAGAAGTGGAGTCGAAATTGGAATATTCTTCTCTGAAAAGAAAAATAACTGCCCAGGATAAAAAGAAATGGGATGCCAAATCAAAGACAATGTATTTAGAAAAGTAAGTGTGATTTTAATAGTAAACATGCTGCATGATGGCACCTTGATTCAGTGTAACTGTGCCAGCCATGTTGGTGGCCCCCAAAATGCTAAAAGTCCCTAATTATTTTCCCCTGCCCTAAAGTGCCCTTATTTTTCAGACTTTTCTCTAACATCCCTATTTTTCTTTTATTTTTGAAAATTGCTGATGATCGATGTCATTGAAAGTGCTTGACATGGATTCTACATTTTCCTTACTTGCACAATCTGCAAGTTTCTTTTGGCGTGGCTTGTTATATTTGGAATTATCAGCTTCTAACGGTTACTGGTGAGTTCTTTTAGTCATTTTTGTAAGCTTTGTATAATTTCAGAGTTCTTCCCAATGATAGAATTTGAGGGAGCAAAGTTGTGCTTATCTTGCCTGAACACATCCATATCATGATCAAGTTCTACATTTGTAGCATTTAAAATCATCACATTCTTTGTACTTCTTAATTCAACCTTATCTAACCTGTATGTTAGGGTGTAACTTACCTCTCACACATCCTCTGGTGATAGCACACTTAATGATTAATTGGGTTGGTGAATTAGCTGAGCCAGTGAATAGTAATAGTAATTATTTCTCACACTTTGGTTTACATATACCTTGCAGTTTTGTCCCAGAGTGATTAGATCATCTTGTTTTAGTTTTAATTAAGGCTTTTAGAGTCAGTTGGATACGGACACCCTAAATAAACTAGGGGTGATGACCTGAGAATTAATACCGTTGTACTGCTGTAGAACCAGTACTCATGTTAAATTAAAAAAAATCTTGTTTTTCAGGTGACAGTTTCAAGGGTATGGTGCCACGTCTTCAAATTTCTTTCATGTTGGATTTATGTCAAGCATTTTCAAGACACGAGTGTGACTTTGGTGACCCCTTTAATGAATACCATATAAACTAGAATTTTATTTGAGTAAGTATGTATCTGTTTGGATGGGAGAAAGGTAACATACATCTGAATAGTGTCCTAAAATGCCCTTTTTCCAACTGTTTATCCCTAAGAATCCCTACTCCTTAGAGAAAAAAATTCCTTTTTTATCCCGCAAATGTGGTCACAACATGACCAACGTGGCTGCTGTGCTTAGCTTCTCTTTAGTATTTCACATCTTTTTCAGCTGTTAACTTGCTTTGACTGGAATATTAAAAAGTGATGCAGTGATCTCAGCTCAGTGGTACATTTTCTTTTCTCCAAAATTTAGGACATCAATCATTGTACGTGAAGCTGCTAAGGTGTGGCCTGGTAATAAGAGTGTTCACTTCAAAAACAACACCACCCAAAATTTGAAGCTTGAGGAACTTGTTTCACGACTGGAGGAGACTTGTAAAATACCTAAGATTGGCTTTGGAAGAGGTAAATGTTACATTTGTTACCATGTATTGCAGATATAAACAAATGACAATTTTTTTTATTTGACACAAATAGATATTTGCCCTTGATAAAAAACCACACAAGAAATGCCTTTGGCTCCCAGGTTACAGAAAGTTGATTGTCATTGATCTGTTGAAAACACGGCCTACAGATTGAGCAGAATCTATGATTGTGTCACATTCGATGCAAAATTCATGAACCATTTCTGAATTTCATCTTTTTTACCAAATCAGGTGACAAATTTCTGCCAGTTCACACACAGCACACATGACCCCTTCCAGATCCTGTACACTGAATAATCCTACATAACTGTATATTTAGATATGAATCCCAATAACACAGCTGTACATCTTTATTTCAGAGTGTATCAGGTCTCATATTATCCAGTGGGCACATGAAAAGAACAGACGTCTTAAGGATGGTTATGACTTTGAGGTAGGTCAGCAATAGTAGCTATGCCTAGTTGATATAAAAAATTGTTATAAATTCATAACAGTTCACAGTACAGTAGCCTTGTTGCACTGTTGATGTTGTTTGAAAAATGGACCTTTTGCAGTATATACATAGTAATGTGACCCTCTCATTTTTCATATTGGAAGTTAAAAATAAATTCCATAAATAAACAACAGTTTAACTGCAGGCTTAATTATGTTATTATTGTCAGTTGTTGATTTCAAATTGATTTTCTCATCTGAAAACAGGCTGAACACACACCTGCAAAGAGGGCCAAAAAGCCCCGCTCTGGATCAAGTGCTGATGAGTCTACATGTAATACATCAGAGCAAGGTACATGTAAAAACATGATATTTTGTGAGAATTGTCTCCTGAATAAATATGCATTAATAACATTTAAAACAAATGGTAATTAAATTACCTGATCATTCAAGATAGGAACACTGTATTGCATGGTCCTTACATGCTTTTGTTTTTTCTTCCTTTTAAAGATGAACCAGATTTTGGCCCTGTTGACAAAGTAAATGGCTGCAAGGCAAGTTCGAGCCTGGATGATATCACCACAAAAAGTGCTGCTATTGTAGTTCTAACTTTTCTTGGAGTTAATTCAATGCAAGATGTTACAGTTGTAAAGCATCTTTATCCTCTAGCCAAGAACTTAACTGTCAAATATCGTTCATTGGGAAAATATCAGTTATCTGTAAAGATAGCAAAAGCACTTATCAGTCAAGGTTACATCCAGGTCAAAAGTCCTGTGGAAGGTGGTGAGGTTGACTTCTTGAATCTTAAGAGAGAAGATATTGTGTGCAAAAAGAAGGATCAACTTAAGAGTAAGGATCCAGACCTACATTGTGTAGAGGAGTCTGATGATAATGGAGACACAGATTCAGTAAGCACTGAATCTTCTTTGTCAAACTATTCTGATGGTTCCGAAGTCACTTATACTAGTTAATGTAGAGACCATAAATGCCTTGTTCCAGTTAAATTGTCAAATGACTTGTTGTCAAAATCCAGTGTTGTGTTAGAAGCAAGGAAGATAGCCTAAAGGCTAATTTTCTCACTGAAGGGGAAACAATATTGTATTTAGTTTAATTCAGATGGTAAGAGAAATCCTCCTTAAAGGGCTTAAAGTTTGATGCTTATAGACTTTGAAGATGTGTTTTTTGGGAATCACATTTTGTTGAAATGTGTGTATTTTACTTGCACTGCATGTTATTAGTTACCAAAATATTTCCAAAATGCTGGAATTGTTCAGTATTCTAATGAAAAAGTGCCACACTGCTGTATATACATATGCATGTAACTTATTTTTATTACTGATTAAAAAAAATGTTTTCCACAAATATCAAGGTGATTTTTCAATGTTTGAAACTAAACCTTGCATTCCATCTTACTAACTACATGTAGTAATTTTCCATTTTTGGAAACTTCATTGTTGGTACATAATAAAATATTACTTTTGCCAATGTTGGCATATTATTTTGGTTTTTACCAACTTTAGATTCCTCCCTACCAATATTGGCATATTATTTTGTTATTGTTCCAAAGTTGGATTTCTCTATACCAATATTGGCATATTATTTTGGTTTGCTCCACACCAATATAGGTATATTATTTTATGTTTACCAATGTTGGATTTGCTCATACCATTATTGGTAAATTATTTTACTTTTACCAACATTGGTTTCCTCTATACCAACATTGGCATATTATTTTGGTTTTCCAACATTGGATTGCTCCACACCAACATAGGTATATTATTTTATGTCTACCAATGTTGGATTTGCTCATACCATTATTGGTAAATTATTTTACTTTTACCAACATTGGTTTCCTCTATACCAACATTGGCATATTATTTTGGTTTTCCAACATTGGATTGCT
>BLFK01001136.1:149248-154248 GCA_014634185.1 Astreopora myriophthalma | reverse complement strand
ATTCTCTCCTTTACTGTACAGGTACCAAAAACTGGAAGAGGAGAGATTCATGAGGGAACAAGAATACAGGGCTGCACTAAGGAGGGAAGAGAGGCAGCATGAATTGACCATGATGCAGATGCTGCTAGCTGCCACTCAAAATACAGCAGTTAACACTATTGCAACTGCTTTTCAGTGTTCTGATTATCCCATAGTCCCTGGTCCAAATTCTGAAAACATGCATTATATTGGAGCCAGTACTTACACTAATAGACATGATGACAATGACTACTTTGAATTGTGAGTTAACATAAACAACAGCCAAAAATAAGGCATATACACTGTTCGGAAGAAAGTTCTTGTAACGACACGATTACTGGAAGATTGCGTGACATCAAAAAGAACGTTCTGGATTTGGGATATTTATAGAATATGATTGACTTGAAATGTTCGCGGGAATGACAAAAATGCAAAAGTCCTGGGAAAAAAGGGCACTTGCTGATCAATAGTTTTCAAGGAAAAGCAGTATTTTTCTTCGGTCGCGCTTTCCTTAGTTCCTTCGCAAGTTGTTAGGTGATCTGTTGTATGTTCGGTTCGAAGTTCAAGTTCGGTTTCATTTCTCAGTGATTTAGTGGAAATCGCCACAAAAACATTGGTAGCAGAGCGAGGTTTCTGAAGATGAGCGGATTAAGGAATCAGAAGAACAAGGTGCGAAATGCTATTTATGACATTAGAGATGAACTTACCAGTGGAATTGAGGACAGAGTTATTGACGAAAGAAAAGTGAAGTTGTTGCATGAGAAGATATTAGTTCTGTTCCGCGAGTTTCAAGATATCTGTTGTGATCTACACGAAGAGTGGGAAGTGTACAAGGAAATTGATAAACAAGCTAGATTACGAGCGGAATGTAATCAAGTAGAAGCGGTTGTTAACGAAACAACCAAATTGGTCAGTGAATACGAGGATTTTGTTCGAAAGCAACAAACAAGTCAACAGGCGCGTGAATCGAAGATCGCAAAAGTTAGGAAGTCTGATGGAGTAGATGTGAATCAACAGATAGATAAATTGATTTCTCAGTTGGAGAATTCCTTGGCTGAAATTAAACGTGAACAGAGGAACATTTCCAGTAAATTATCAAGTCCTAAGGATTGTTCTAGTGAATTACGGGTCCAGATGAGTACAACAAAGCCTTGTACTGCACAAGCTGAGTGGAATATGCCAGACGTAGGCAAAGAAACACAATCAGTTTTTGGTCAGGATACAAAATTTCACCACTTAAAGAGTTCAACACCAAAGGCATCAACGGCCGCTGAATGTGAGAGTAATCCTCTTGCAGCAACATGCAAATTACCTGGTGCTGGACAGGGAAGCCATCACACGCGTTCAACACCAAATAATTTTGAGGATCCTTTCAAAGGCCTAACAAGACTGCCAATACCTAAGTTCAGAGGAGACAAACGATCATTTGAATCATGGTACGCTGGGTTCCACCAGATTGTAGGAAGACACGAGAACGTGCCGCCAGAACAAAAACTACTAAGGTTGTACAGCTGTCTTGAGGGAGAAGCATTGCACACCATTCAGAATTTGGGTTACTCTGCTGCTGCATATGATGTTGCTATAGGAAGACTGGTGAGAAAGTATGGTGGAAGAAGACGCGAACTTACAATGAGGCTGGAAGAATTAGACAAGTTTCGTGGAGTACGTGATGGAAATGCCAATGATCTTGAACGCTTTGCAGAACTGTTAGATACTCTCATTGTCAAGTTATGTGAAGCTGGACAAGAAGGTGAGCTGGGAGCTGGTTCATTGTATGTATCGCTTCTCCGAAAGCTGAATGAGCAAATGATAGTGAAGTATCAAGACTGGTTGAGGGAGAGACATTTGGAGGGCAATGTTAGGAACCTGCACGCCTTTGTGAATGATGAAGCTGAAAGCTGGATGGTCGCATTAGAAACAGTCAAAGGATTTGGACAACTCAAGACAAAGGTTGTCTCTGCCGGGAATACATTAGCAGTCACCCAAGTGTCAGTTAAGAAGAAGAATGTCCCTCAGAAGTGCAGTCTCTGCTCAAAGGAGCATGGTCTGTGGCAGTGTAGCCAATTCAAAGCCTTACCTGTGGACAAAAGATGGGAAAAAGCGCGGGAACTACGTGTTTGCTTTTGTTGCTTATCAAGTTCTCATAGAAGTCAAACATGCAGGAGAGTAAGGTGCTGTTCAATTGATGGGTGTCGTTCCAACCATAATCGTTTGCTACATAACGAAGGAGTACAGAAAGAAGCACCGGTGAGGGTTTCAGTGAATCATGACACAACAGAAGTACCGACCGCAGAATCCGATCCCAGTTCCACTTCCTCCAGAACCGTTATGGAAGGGGAGACTGGATTAGGAACATATATGACCTCTCTCTCTAAAAGCACAGACTATCTGCCGTTGAGGACCGTCCCAGTTATTCTGAGGAATGGAAACAAGTCATTGCGTATCAATGCTTTGTTAGATGATGGAAGCACGAGATCGTACATCAATGAAGACATTGCGGATTGCTTAGAGATGGAAGGTGAACCAGTTTCATTGAGTGTGAGACTTCTGAATGACACTACTGCCAATCTCAGAAGCCGATCGGTTCAATTTGCCTTAGAAAGCTGTGATGGTCGAGTGAGGAAAGCAGTTACAGCCCAGACAACAAAGCGTGTTACAGGCAACATGCGCGCCATAAACTGGGCACTTGAGAAGAACAAGTGGTGTCATCTGTGTGGCATAAACTTTCCATCACTGGGTAGACGTCCCGTCATCGACATGTTGATTGGTTTAGACCTGTCCGATCTACACTGTTCATTAAAGGAAGTTACGGGCAACCCTGGAGAACCCATCGCAAGGTTAACACCTCTTGGGTGGACATGTATTGGGTCACCACAGGAAACTTCAGGAAGTGAAGTTAGTCACATGTCATTCTTCGTTACAGAGGAAAGACAACTAGACTCCTTGATTAAACAGATGTGGGACATTGAGGAGCCTCATTCATGTGCATTAGTTCGTCCTCAAGATCAAGAAGCTGAGAAGGCTGTCCTGGCCACTCTCAAGCAAACGGCAGAAGGATATATGGTAGGACTACCGTGGAAATCTGTTGCTCCGCCCCTTCAAAACAATTATATCATGGCGCTAACTCGTTTGGAGAGCACAGAGCGTAAGTTGGCAAAACAGCCTGAAATAGCAAGAGCCTATCAAGATGTAATCAATGGTTACAAGCACAAGGGATACATTCGCGAAGTCCAGACCGAGAAGGAACCAGTGGGACGAGTCTGGCATCTTCCCCACTTTCCCGTTGTTAGGCAAGACAAGAGCACAAGCAAAGTGAGACCTGTTTTTGACGCATCAGCCAAGTATAAAGGGGTGTCTCTGAATGATGTTCTCCATCAAGGTCCTAAATTGCAAAATGATCTCGTGGATGTCCTTGTCAGATTTAGGCGATCACCAATAGCTCTGGTGTGCGACATTACAGAGATGTATCTACAAGTGCATTTGCAGCCAGCTGATCGACCAGTTCACAGATTTCTGTGGCGAGACATGAAGAAGGATGTCCTACCCAAAGTGTACGAGTTCACACGTGTGGTATTTGGAGTCAATGCATCGCCTTACCTGGCTCAGTTCGTGGCCCAGCATAATGCCAAAGTAAACTCCTGTGAATTACCCAGAGCAGCTGAAACGGTGTGCAAAAGTACCTACATGGATGACAGCCTAGATTCTGTGGAAACAGTTGAAGAAGCTATTCAGCTGCACTATGATCTCACCACGCTTTGGAAACGAGCTGGTATGACACCAAAGAAGTGGCTCTCAAACAGTGAAGAACTTCTGCAAGTGATACCTAAGGATCACCGCCTCGCCAGCCTAGATCTTGAAGCAGAAGTGATGCCAGTAACAAAAACGTTGGGAATTTCGTGGGAGTCAAATTCAGATCAGTTCACGTTCGTGATACATCCCCCGCCACACGACTTCAATTTGACGAAGAGAAGCTTTTTGAGTCGTACATCAACATTGTTTGACCCCTTGGGTCTGGTATCTCCGTTCACGGTCAGAGCTCGAATGTTATTACAATCGATGTGGACTGCTGGACTGACATGGGATCAAAGGCTTCCAGCTGAGCTTGCAAAGGCAGCGTCAACATGGTTTAGAGAGCTTCCAGATTTGGCTAAGATCAAGACACCAAGATCTCTGAAAGAGCCCGAACAGGTCAAAGATTCACAGCTTCATGTATTTACAGATGCATCACAGGAAGCATATGGTGCAGTTGCATACCTGAGGCATGAATACCAGTCAGGCAACACAACAGTTCGTTTTGTGATATCAAGGGCAAAAGTTACGCCACTGAAATCCATCAGTGTTCCTCGGTTGGAACTTATGGCTGCTATCGTTGGTCTAAGAATTGCCGAGAGAGTAGGACAAGCTATAGCTCTCCCAAGTGAAAAGTGGACCTTCTGGTCTGATAGTTTGGATGTTCTCCACTGGGTACGTGGACATTCCCGCCAGTTCAAGCCATTCGTCTCAAACAGGGTTGGGGAAATACAGACAAAAACTGATCCCGCTCAGTGGCGCTACACACCAACCAAAGTTAACCCTGCCGACAAGTTGAGTAGGGGAATGACAGCAGATAACCTAGTCAAAGATCACACATGGTGGAATGGTCCTGAGTATCTACGTCAGCCACGCGATATGTGGCCCACAATGTCACTGCCAGGTACCAGTTCAGATGACACAGAGAGAAAACAAAGATACAGATTCACATTTCTTACCACCACTGAAAGAGAAATATCCTTTCCTGAGCTGAAGTGGAAAGGCACAAGACTTGACCCAGAGCGATTTTCTGATTGGTTCAGATTTTTGCATGTGGTGGCCTACGTGGTTCGTTTCATTCAAAACAGTTCAAAGTTGGCAACGGTACAAGGTCCCTTAACGGTGGACGAGATCAATGATGCTGAAGTCATGGTGCTTCGTCAAGTACAGAAAGAGTCCTATTCCGAGGAGTT